>OY720443.1:129811430-130048335 GCA_963082915.1 Dolichopus griseipennis | reverse complement strand
TAACTCAACAGATTCAAATAATTCCATAAACACTAAATTAAATACTAATAACAGTACTTCAAACATAAATCAGAACAACATTTGTCATAACCACAATACTATTCAGAACAATAATAACAATACAAACACTTTAAATACTTCATCAGTAACTAAAGAGCCTGAAATTGTCAATGCTAACTCTACTACAGTTATTGAACCTCCTCCTTCTTCGTTGACTTCTCAAAACACTCCTTCTACTTCTAAATTCGTAAAATTTGTGCAAGGTGAAACTCTTCAGCCTTCAATTATTAACCCACTTTTACCACCAATAACTAGAATGACACAACAATCTCTTGCCAACAAGGACTATACAATAGCTCTTTCCAGGCTAAGAGATGATAAAGTTTATAACATGGTCAGATTGTATTTGTCGTATTTGTTTGACGATAATTATAATAAGGTATTGGAAGGTAAGACTAGAATAAGTGTAAAGGTCTTAATTGATAACGAAGGTTTACCGACCGATTATAAAGAACTCTATAAATTATATATTAAATTTCACGAAATTAAAGGTATATCTTCCAAAGATGTTTCTGACGACTTAAAGGCATACCGTAACCATTGTAGTAGTAATTATTACAATCACTTGCAGGTTTCAAATGATAACCATAATAAATATTTTCATATTAAATAATATTTAAATAAGACCTCTACATCTTTGATTGATCCTTCAAATTTGATAAATTTATCATTATATTATCAAAATGTCAGAGGTCTTAGAACAAAAACTAGACAAGTCCTACTTAATTCAATAAATTTAAATTTTGACGTATTTGCTTTAACTGAAACTTGGCTAAATTCTTCTATTAACAATCTTGAGCTTTTTGATAGCTCATACTCGGTTTTTAGAAAAGACAGATACTCTGAACTTAATGTATCTAATAGTTACATTCCTAAAGGGGGAGGAGTATTGATAGCCGTAAAAAACTCATTTAATGCAAATGAAATTCCTATTTCTGACGGGGACTGTCTCGAAATAATTGGTGTGAACATAAAATTTTCCAATAAAAGTGTTAATATTGTTAACACATACATTCCACCTTCTTCGAATTTAAATATTTATATTACTCTTTTAAATGTAATAGATTCGATTTGCTGTAATTCTGGTCCTAATGATGAGTTAATTTTATGTGGAGATTTTAATCTCCCTAATATAACTTGGATCAATCATGACGAAGAATCTTTTTTGATTGCTGATTCTTCAGTGAATGAACCTGATTCTCAATTTATTGATGGTTTAAATACCAACGATTTACAACAGGTTTCCCACTGCCGCAATTTTAAAGATAAACAATTGGATCTAATATTTACTTCTGATTGGAATAATATTATTTTCTGTGAATCGGTGTCACCGCTTGTCGCGTTGGACCCCTATCACCCTTCAATAAATTTTACTTATTGTTTGACTAATTCCATAAATCATGAAGCAGCAGATTCTTATAGGTTTAATTTCAATAAAACCAACTTTCCCGGACTAGTAAATTTCTTAAACACCTATGACTTCACGTCTATATTTAATAATATAGACCTTAATCAAATGACAATTAGGTTTTATGAAATAATGTTCGAAGGTTTTACACAATTTGTTCCTATTTCAAAAAACAGATGTTCTAACTCTGGCCCACCATGGTTCACAAAGGAGCTTAGATCTCTCAGAAATAAGAAAAACAAAGCCTGGCGTAAATATCTTAAAACCCCTATCACCCTTCAATAAATTTTACTTATTGTTTGACTAATTCCATAAATCATGAAGCAGCAGATTCTTATAGGTTTAATTTCAATAAAACCAACTTTCCCGGACTAGTAAATTTCTTAAACACCTATGACTTCACGTCTATATTTAATAATATAGACCTTAATCAAATGACAATTAGGTTTTATGAAATAATGTTCGAAGGTTTTACACAATTTGTTCCTATTTCAAAAAACAGATGTTCTAACTCTGGCCCACCATGGTTCACAAAGGAGCTTAGATCTCTCAGAAATAAGAAAAACAAAGCCTGGCGTAAATATCTTAAAACAAAAGATATTCATGAATTTAATAATTTTGTCATATTGTTTGAGAATTTTAAAACTTCTTCTGAAATACTTTATAATAGTTACATTAACTTAATGGCAACTAAATTAAAGTCTGATCCGAAAAAATTTTGGAAATTCTTAAACTCTAAACGTAAATGTGATGATTACCCAACATTTATGAATTTTAATTCTCTTTCTAGTAATGATCCTTCAACTATTTCAAAATATTTTCGTGAGTTTTTTAGCACTTCATATAGTGAGTCTTCTTTTACGCCAAATGAAAATTATTTCTCCTATATGAATACATATCAAAAAACTTCTCTTACTGACATTAATATTAATGAACAAATAGTTTCCAGCTATCTAAATAAACTGGGTGATAATACTTTTCCTGGACCAGATGGTATACCAGAAATAATTTTGAGCAAGTGTTCTAACATTCTCACTACGCCTTTAACATTACTCTTTAAAAATTCATTAAATTCCGGATATTTTCCTCCTATTTGGAAAATTTCTTATATCAGGCCAATTCACAAAAAGAATGCTAAAAATGAAATCACTAACTATCGCCCAATAGCTAAATTATCTTCAATTCCTAAATTATTTGAATTAATTATAACGGATTCAATTTATAATCATTGTAGGAATCTTTTAATAGATAACCAACATGGCTTTGTAAAACAAAAATCTACGGTGACTAATCTAGTTGAAACCACATCTCTTCTTCTTAATAACATGGAAGAAGGATTTCAAACAGATGTTGTCTATACTGATTTTAGTAAAGCATTTGATCTATTGCCACATAATATTATTTTACTAAAACTTGAAAAATATGGTTTTCCACTATTTTTCCTTAAGTGGATACATTCTTATTTATGTGATCGCTCCTATAGTGTTATATTTAAAAATGTGATTTCAGAACCTTTCGTGGCAAATTCGGGAGTTCCACAAGGTAGTCACCTTGGCCCTCTACTTTTTATCTTATCTGTAAATGATGTTTCTTCTTTAATTTCTAATTGCGAGCTTCAAGTTTACGCTGATGATATGAAACTTTTTAAAAAGATTACATCTTATAATGACGCCATCCTTATGCAGAATGATCTTCAAAATTTTAACAATTGGTGCGTTAATAACTGTTTACTACTTAATGTAAATAAATGCGCACTGATATCTTATACACGCCGATCTAGTCCTATTTGTTTCAATTATAACTTAGATGGTATTAGTTTACCTAAAGTTACCTCAATAAAGGACTTAGGGGTGTACTTCGATTCCCAACTTAGCTTTAAAATCCATTATAATAATATTATAAATAAAGCTAATTCACTATTGGGATTTGTTAAACGTTCTGCAAAGGAATTTTCAGATCCTTATGTACTTAAATCGTTGTACACTTGTCTTGTAAGACCAAACTTGGAATATGCTAGTCAAGTTTGGTCTCCGTTTTATATGGTACACATTGATAGGATTGAGGCAATACAAAAAAATTTTCTTAGATTTGCCTTACGCCATTTGCCATGGTCGAATCCCATTATTTTACCACCATATGAACAAAGGCTAAAATTAATTGATTTGTGTACTTTAAATTTTCGACGTGAAGTTTCTGATGTCATTTTTATTACAGAAATTGTCAAGGGTAACGTTAAATCTAATTTAATTTCTAGTAAAATTATTATTAGAAATCTTCAACGCCTTCGCTCTTGCAATTTATTTAAAACTAATAATCATAGGACTAACTATGGCAAATTCGAACCTATTAATAGAATGCTTATTATAGGTAATAAACATAAACATTATATTGACTTTACACTTTCAAAACACTCCCAAAAACAAAAATTATACAATCGCTATTATTAGGATTATTTTTGTTTTGTTTTTCTTGTAGTAATGTAAAGTTTATAATTTTTAACTTTTAATTTTAATTTTAGTTTGAACATATTTATAATTAGTCAAATATGTAATTTTTTATATTGATTTTAATTGTATAATTTTAATTGTTATTTGTATGATTTTTGTAAACTGTTTGTGTTAAGCAGTATAATAAATAAATATAATATAATATAATATAATATAATATAATATAAAATAATATAATATAATTTACACATTATATTTCATTATATGAAAAGAATAATGTCTTACAGCTGAGCCTGGTTTCATTGGAGTTGCTCCTGGAAGCGGAGTTATAACATGTCCGCCGGTTTCTGTTTGCCAGAAAGTATCGACAATAGAACATTTTTCTTTCCCAATCGTTTTGTAATACCACAACCAGGCTTCTGGATTAATTGGTTCACCAACACTACCTAAGATACTGTCAGAATTATTTTCAAAAAATTTTTAAAATTAATTTTTAAATAGTTAAAATTTTTAATTTTTTTTCATAATTTTTTTGTCACCGTAATGTAGAGAGTTTGTGCTTTTGAACTGGTTCATCTCCAAATTTCATTAAAGCTCTTATTGCAGTAGGAGCTGTATAAAACTGGCTGACATGGTATTTATCAATTATTTCCCAGTACCTGTCATTATTTGGATAGAATGGTGTTCCTTCAAACTAAAAATAACATTATTTTTAAATTATTATTGTTTCTATTATTATGACATTTATTTTAAATATTCAATTGGTTAAGTTTATAATGTTTTGTACCATAACAGAAGTTGCTCCATTAGCTAAGGGACCATAGACCACATAGGTATGACCTGTTATCCATCCAATATCAGCTGTACACCAAAATATATCATTTGCTTTATAATCAAAAACATATTTGAAAGTTGTTGCAGAATATAATAAGTATCCTGCTGTAGTATGTAAAACCCCTTTTGGTTTTCCGGTAGAACCGCTGGTATATAACATAAATAGTGGATCTTCAGCTGCCACCCATTCAGGATAACAAGCCGCTTCCTTGTCTTCCATTTCATCATGCCACCAAAAATCTCGATCTTCTTTCCATGGAACATCTTCATTGATAAAATTTTTTTTACACTCTGATACCCGTTTGAAATGGGATACAACAATACATTTTAGCACTTGATGTCCCATTTTTTCAGCTTTATTTAAAGCAACATCGCACATGGACTTCAAGAACAATGGTTTCTCACCCCGCCAAGCTCCATCTGCTGTAAGTAAAATTTTAGCTTTACAGTCCACAATGCGCTCAGCTAAAGCATCCGGAGAAAAACCAGCGAAAACTATTGAATGTACCGCGCCTATTCGAGCACAAGCTAGCATTGCTATTGGTAGCTCCAATATCATTGGCATATAAATTGAAACTCGATCACCCTTTTCTATCCCATGATCTTTTAGAACATTTGCAAAGCGGCACACTTCTTCTAAAAGCTTGCGATATGTTATTCCTTTAGAATAATCATCTGGATGATTACCTTCCCTAAAATAATAGAAAAAATGTTTGTACTTGTTTAAATATAAATATTTTCTTAAATATAATTTTATATAATTCAAATATAATGTTAATGTGTCATTTAGTTTAATATTTTTTGCGTTGTCATGTATATTAAAAATACATCTTTTGTTATTTAGAAATAAAAATAAAAACTATAAATAATTATACCTGGTAAAAAATTTTATTCTATTACGCATAGATATTGATCATTTTTACAAATTCTAGAACAAATTAAATTCAAATGTATTAAATTTCAATGTATTTGTAATTACCAATAATAAGCTATTTTGTCGGCTAAACCACTTTTAACATTTCTATCTAATAAATTATAACACAAATTTGTTGAAGCTCCATCCATCCAAGTAATATAAATAGGTCCTTTAGAAATATCAAAATTAAAATTTAAAAATTTTTTATTGTTACCAGCTGTTTCCCAATGAAATTGTTGTGCAATTTTACTCCAAAATTTTTCTGGGTTTCTAATTGAGTCATTATATAATTTATGATATTCTTCTAAATTTGAAATATATGCATTTTTCGAAAGATTTGTTGATGGAGAAAAAATCGATGTTTCAGAAGGCATTTCAAGTTATTTTCAATGCGCTTTTGATATATTTTAAGAATATTGATTTTAAATTTGTATGAGCTTGCTAATTAAACAAAAAGTAAAAAGGTTCTCTCTTTCATAACAATATTTGTATAACATGAATGCACTATCTTTTCAGTTTAATAATTTTGAATATACTAATTCAACCAATGTAGAAATATAAAAGTTATTATTCATAAGATAAATTGTTATTTATTTTTGTATTTAATTTAAGGTTGATATAACATTTAACTGTTACACACAAGGAAAGCGAAAATTGAAGTAATAAAATCAATAATTGAAAAAGGAAGTTTCAAATTTAATGAATTTTTGTGTAACAAAAATTTTTAAAATACGTATTGTGATAAACTCAACTATGTACTGCATAATATATCTTTACCTAATAATTTTTGTTGGGTTAAAATATTTAAGAATTTGTTTTTGCGCATATTCAAAATAGAAAAAAAGCTGTTAATAAATTAAAATTTACATTAGGCACGAAGTAGTCAATTAGTATTTTATAATTTTATTAATAAAAATTATAAGTTAGCCATATTTATTCCCAAATAATTTTAATTTTTATTATGCAACAATGCTTATTAATACTTTAAAAAATAAACAAGTTTTTTTCTCATGAAAGTTTTTCAAATATACTTTCAACCACTTAAAATTGAATTTAACGGCCATTCATTAACTATTTTTATTTAAAATGGAAATAAAATTTTGCAATACATACATATATGAATAAAGCACTTGAGATATCAACATAGCGGAAAAATATTCTTTTCGACTAAAACTTAATTTCGAATCCATTCTCATAGTTTTAAAACAACTATATATATATTTGGCATACGGTTAACAGCCCTATCCAGTAAAAAAAATATTGTTACGAAACCGAAATCAAAGCCTCGGATACAAATGGAAACACGGCACCGACCCAAGCAACAGAAAATGGATATTGATTTTGCAACATGGAATGTAAGAACACTGAACAAAGAAGGAGCGTTAAAATCCCTGCTACCTGAACTAATAAAGTATAAAATAGCGATAGCAGCAATTCAAGAAACAAAATGGCACAACAAAGGTATCTCGGATCTTAGGAGCCACTCGGTATTCTTCATTGGAAAAGATGGTGGAAAGAGAGAATTCGGTGTGGCATTGTTAGTTAACAAGGCGTACAAACAGGCGATCCTAGATTTTAAACCGGTGAATGAGAGACTCTGTGTAATCCGCATCAAAACAAGATTGCACAATGTATCCTTGATAAACGCTCATGCACCTACTGAGGATAAGGCGGAACAGGTCAAAGAGGAGTTTTATAGTAAACTGGAGGCTGTCTACGATCAAATACCAACGAACGACGTTAAAATTCTGCTCGGGGACATGAATGCGAAAATTGGAAAAGAGGAAGTATACAAAGGCACGATTGGAGAACACAGCCTACATAGTTCCACCAACGATAACGGACAAAGATTAATCGATTTCGCGAGTAGCAAGAGAATGGTTATATCATCCACATTCTTCCCCCACAAGGACATTCATAAGATTACATGGGTATCTCCCAACGGAAAAACGTTCAACCAAATTGATCACGTTTTAGTTGAAAAAAGAGGGGCATCCCACATCATGGATGTAAGAGCATTTAGAGGAGCCTGCTGTGGATCGGATCATAATCTTGTGAAAGTCAGATATAGGAGCAGAATCATAGCCAAACGAGCATTGAGGAAACACAATGCAACGAAGCTGGACATAAGCAAACTCAATATAACATCTGTAAAAAACGAGTACAAAGCGTCGATCGAGACAAACTTAAATCTAGAGGAGTTGCAACACATGGAGCTAAATGAAATGTGGGATAGTTTAAAAACGGCACTGCATCGAGCTTCTGAAGAAACTATTGGTTTCCAGCCAATAAAAGTTCGAAACGAATGGTATGACGGAGAATGCAGAGATGCGGTAGCCGCAAGAAATGAAGCACACAAAGGAAAATTAAGTAGACCAACACGTGCTAAGCAACTACATTTCGAGCAACTTAGAAGAGAGGCCGACAAAATCTGCAGAAACAAAAAAAAGGAAATGGCAGAACGATGCGCTAAGAAAGGTCCAAGATAATTTGCAAAATCGCGATAGTATCAGAGCAGCATACAAAGACATCCGCATCATCAGAGATGGTTACAAAGCCCAGTCAAATTTATGTAGAGATGCAGAAGATAATCTTTTATCATCTGAAGATGACATTAAGAACAGGTGGAAAGAATATTTTGAAAATTTACTAAATGCACCAAACGATGAAGTAAATGAACAAGAACAGATCACAGTGGAAAGGCAAACCCAAAATGAAATCACGGGACAACCTACATTAACAGAGGTGGTCAATGCCATAGAGCTATTGAAAAATAACAAGGCTCCTGGTGCAGATAACATTCCGGCTGAACTTCTGCGAGATGGAGGAGAAACGGTACAAAAAATCCTTCATAAAATAATACTAAAGGTTTGGCAAGAAGAAAAAATACCCGCTGACTGGCAACTAAGTATTATATGTCCAATCTACAAAAAAGGAGACAAGCTTAACTGTAAAAATTACAGAGGGATATCGCTACTTAGCACTTCCTACAAAGTTTTCACTAATATCTTGAAAGCCCGCTTAGAAATAATTGCCGAAAACATCATAGGCGAATACCAGTCCGGTTTCAGGCCAGGACGGTCTACAACGGACCAGCTATTTGTGCTGAAGCAGGTATTGGAGAAGTGTTGGGAAAGAAATGTCGATGTACATCAAATCTTCGTAGATTTCAAGACCGCCTATGACTCTATCCAAAGGGAAAAATTATATGTAGTTTTAAGCAACCTAGGCGTACCGGCAAAGCTAGTAAGATTGATTAAAGCTACTATGCAAAACACAAGCGCGAGGGTAAAAATCCAAGGGGACCTCACAGAACCCTTCAACATCAAACAGGGACTGAAACAGGGGGATGGACTCGCGCCTATGCTTTTTAATCTTGCCCTGGAGCATATAGTCAGGAAAATCCCATCTGACCCGAATGCCACGTTGCTATTCAAAACCACCCAGATAGCAGCATACGCAGACGACTTAAATCTACTAGGAAGATCAGAGGCAGGTGTTAGAGAATGCTATATCCAGTTAGAGAAAACAGCTATAGAACTGGGTCTGAGGATAAACATCGATAAGACGAAAATGTTAGTAGTATCCAGACGTAACCAGAGAGAGAAACAAAACATTACTTTTGGTGATGACAACGTGGAAGTAGTAAAAAGTTTTGTCTATCTAGGGGCCGAAATAACAAGTGGAAACGATGAAACATCAGAGGTAACCCGAAGGATAGGCAAGGCAAACAACGCATACTACTCTGTGTTGAAGATAATGAGATCTCGAGAAGTCAGCAGAAAATGTAAACTTGAGCTGTACAAATCTCTTATCAGACCGGTGTTATGCTACGGCAGTGAAACGTGGACGATCACCCAAGCGACGGCAAACTTACTTTCCCGTTTCGAAAGAAAAATACTGCGTAAAATTATCGGGCCAATTATCGATCAGGGCCAATTTAGAATGCGACGCAACGCAGAGCTATACAATGTATACACCGACAGCGATGTTGTGACATACATCAAGCTACAACGCCTTAGGTGGGCCGGTCACATACAACGTATGCCAGATTCCCGCATTCCAAAAAAGGTATTAAACGGGAAAATAGATAGAAAAAGACCAGTGGGAAAGCCGAGATATCGATGGGTTGATGCAGTCGAGTCAGACGCTGTGTCAATGCTGCAAGAGCAAAATTGGATAACTGCTGCCCAAGATCGCGTGAACTGGAAGAGGATGATTCAGGAGGCCAAGGTTCGACAACGGACTGTAGCGCCATAGAAGAAGAAGAATATATATATTTATTGTATATAAAGTAAGTTTTATGGCCCTCCGACAATGAAGCCCTAATATTTTGACACTTCACATAGATGCTTGTTTTATTATTTAACTAACCGTGTGTAATATTCATCCTCCCAGCGTTATTAGTTTTATCCGAATTTAAGTAAAAACAATAGGGAAACTAGAAATTATTTAAAAATGACTTTGTGCGAATTTCGTAACTCGCCCCTTTAGTTTTTGAGTTATCGTGCTGACACACGGATGGACGGACGGAAAAACACATATATAGCAAAATCGATTTACTTTCGATGCTTATCAAATACGTACCTTTGACACTATATCTAGCTCGTCTACAAGAAGGGCAATTTTAATATACCCGTGGCTTAAATGTATGCACGGGTATAAAAAATTAGGGTCCTCGCAGCCTGACATTAAGCATGACAACTCAGAAAATGTCGACACCGTTTGAACGCCGCAAATATCACAATAACTAGGCACGATAACTCAAAAAATAATGGAGCTATCTTGATTAAATTTTAACTGTAGGTTACCAGGACTGAAGTTACGGCGGGGATTGCATATGGGTGAAATCGGCCCATTGGTTCGTATTCTGGACCTTCTAATCGATCGAAGGGCTAATGATCATATATAAAAAATCACAATAACTCAACAACTAATGACGCTTTCTTCATCAAATTTGTGTTGTAGGTTACTAGTAATTAAAATACTTCGGGGATTGCGTAAGTTCGGGATTGGACCATGGGTTGGAACCTAGAACTTTTTGATCGTTTAATCGAATTTAGGCCAAACGAGCATAATTCCGAAACCAAAGAAGATTGGGCCCCATTGGAGTAGTGGGTCGGGGACCAGCCATAAATTTCCGAAGACCTTAAAGCATATCTGTAGAAGCTTCAAAGTTGGCACAAGGGTGTTCTTTACTATCCCTTGCGTGTCCCCCTAATTTGGGATCAATTGGAGTGGTGGTTCAGTATCCCTCTTAGACCTCATAAGTTTTAAAAGCTTATAATCGAAATTATTAAAAATAGTAACTTAAAATTCAAATAGAACGTTCAAATTGTGTACAAGGGTTAATTAGTGCTTAAAGTTAAGCGTGGACTACATAAGGGCGAAATCAGCCCAAGGGTTCGGATTCTGGACCTTTTAATCGGTTTCAGGGCTAACGAACATATATAAATAATCACGATAACTCAACAACTAATGACGCTATCTTCATGAAATTTGTGCTGTAGGTTATTGGTAATGAAACTACGGCGGCGGTTGCGTACGGTGAGGATGGGACAATGGGTTCGGAACTTAGAACTTTTGATCGAATTCAGGCCAAACTAGCATAATTCTGAAACCAATGAAGATAGAACCTCCAAATTTGGTTTCAGGGTGTCGCATTCGATTTCTTTAGTGTCCTTGAAATTTTAGCCCAATTGGAGTAGTGGGTGTGGACCAGGCGCTCAGTTCCAAAGACCTTAAAGCATATTTTCGAAATTAATAAAGATAGTAATTTGAAACATATGTAGAAGCTTCAAATTTGGCACATGGATGTTCTTTACTATTTCCTGCGTGTCCCTTTAATTTTGTACCTTTCTTAGACCCCCCAATGTGAAAAAGTTTATCATCGAAATTAATAAAGCTAGTAACTTAAAATTAAGATAAAACGTTCCAATTGTGTACAAGGGTTAACTAATATTGAAAGTATGACTGGGCCTGCATATGGGCGAAATCGTACCATACTTTCGGGTTCTAGAACCCTTGAATAGTTCAAGGGCTAAGAAACATATATCTTAAAAACACCATAACTCAAAAAATAATGCCGCTATTTTGATTAAATTTAAACTTTAGGTTACTAGTAATGAAAGTACCATTGGAATTGGTTCTGGTCGAATTTGGTCAATGAGTTCGGATTATAGAAGCTTTTGATTGATTTGAGGCCGAACGAGTATAATTTCGAAGCCAAAAAATATATTTCCTCTTTCCTATGTGTCCCCGAAATTTAGACTTAATTGTAGTGGTTCAGCTATGTTCAAAGGTACTTGCTGCATTTATGTACAATTTATTTTTATATTTAAATGAATTATATGTATATAAAATTTATATATATATATATATTTTATATATATTTATATATATAAAAGGTGTAAATTTGTAATTATATTTTAGAAATACATTTATTGCATATTTTGCGTATAAGCTTTTCTATTAGGTATTTTTCTATTTGAAAAATTTGAATTATTAAATATATTATGCTTTGATTAGCTTTTTATCACAAAATTTAATAACTAGAATTTTTTCATTTTGTAATTGAATTGGAATAAATACATTTTCATTTATAACAAGTTTTTTTGTTTTTTAATATTTTTAAATAGATAAATTAGTAAGAATTTGTAATATTTTTTAAGAGATTGTGTAATTAGAAATAATTAGATAGTATTATAAAGTTAATTTGGTTAGCTATGTCTTACAGTCAAATTAATAATAGCTTTTATGGCGTTAAAATGACTTATGGATATGTCATTAAATTTGAACCAAATAGGTGTAGGGTATTTCTAAGTCGGTTGCACCGATTGACTGTTTCTTTACTAGTTTTCTTTAAACTTTTGGAAAAATTGTTAAAAAAAAAAATTAATAGTTTGGCAAAAATTTTAATTGAAGTTTCATCATGTTCATAGTGTCATCAGTTTCATCATGTTCAAGGCACAACAAAAAATGCCTTTCTGGTTTTGGGTTGAAAAAACTTACCAACTCAAATAATATTTAAATAAAATAAAATTTTAAATTTATAAAACCTAAAAATACAAAATATAAATCATTTATCTTTTAATTTACACACGAAGTAGCAACGAAATAGAATTTCGATTAAAGTTCGGAAAATTCACTTATCCTCGTTTCTTGTACAGAATGGCGTAAAACGACCGATAATGTTTGAATGTTTAATAACTTTTTTATTTAATGGTTAATTATTATTATTATATTTTTGTTTTACAGTATATTAATGGGAACTATTTTTAGCTTAAGTTTAAAAAATTATATCCCGCAAGTGGTGACCATTTTTGGCTTGGCACATTCATGCTCTTTTTAGTACATTTTCCATAACTTTTCGTAAAATTTCTGGTGTTATGGCTTGAATTTCATTGCAAATTGGTTTTGTTTTAGCTCTGGTATGGTCGCTGGCTTGTTTATGTATACCCTTTCTTTCAAATAACCACAAAGAAAACAGTCTGGCGCTGTTAAATATGGTGAACATCTGGCCAATTGAAATCACATCTGCGCGAAATAATTCGTTCGCCAAAGAGGTCCCGTAACAATCCTTGCAGTGTGGGCTGTGGCTCCATCTTATTGGAACCACAACTGTGGATGGTTTTCACAGCTCGCCTCAAAAAATTGTCCATCATCGTTCGATATTCAATACCAGTAATCGTAACTGAGTTGCCATGGCTATTTTCAAAGAAATATGGACCAATTATTCTTTCAGACAAAAACCGCACCAACCAGTACACTTAAGTGGGTGTAATTGTCGACTGATAAACTGTTCTTGAACTCTATTTAGCCCATATCCTGCAATTTTGTTGTTTACGAAACCATTCATTTGGAAATGGACTTCATTGTTCATTATCAAATTGTTAATGAAATCGCGATTTTCTTTTGCTTTTTGTCGGAATGAAATGCAGTAATAAAGCCGTTGTTGGTAGTCTATCGGCTTCAATTCTTGCACAAGCTTAACCTTATACATCTGCGATAGCCCCAGTTGTGCCGAACGTCTTCTTGTTGATATTTCTGGACTGTCCTGCACACTATCTACAACACGTTGGATATTTTCTTCCGTGTTTACCGTACGTGGTATCCTGGTAAATGGAAGGTGTCTTACTGTACCACGTGTTCGAAAATTTGCAACCAGGCGGTTTATTGTTGATGCTGAAGATCCATTACGCACATTAAAAAACCGACAATAAGCACGCTGCGTCAAAACAATTGACCGTTAATTTTCAAAATAAAATTCAACAATTATTGATCGCTGTTAACGCAAGTGGTGACCAGTTTCGGCTTCGCACATTCGTGCTCTTTCTAATACATTTTTCATAACTTTTCGTAAAATTTCCGGTGATATGGCTTGTTACTGTTCAATTTCCAATTCCCCAAGTTTTCTTCACAAAATTCGGAAATAAATATTTTTATTTTTTTTTTTATTTTATTTTGAACCAAAACAAGGTTTTTACAAAAAAAATTCTTATAGCTAAAACTGAAAATAATCATGAAATTTGATTACAAAGCATAAATTTAAATACATAAAAAAAAAGTTTATTTATTTTTTTTTTTTTTTGTGGATTGTAAAAAATGCATACATAACGAAAACACAGTTAAAATGCAATTTATAAACTAAAAAAAATAACTAAATTATAGAATTATAAAATAATGTTAACTTGAAGTGAAATATGAGTATAATATATTGAAGGTTAAAATTATTGTCATAGGTCATTGAGAAATTTTAATTTACGTTTAAAAGTGTATCTAGAAATTTGTGTTGAAAAAATATGACTGTGTTTATTGAATGTAATGCAACATCTGTTTATTGGTTAATTTTTCCATATACTGTTCTATGAGTATTTTCAACTAAATATTTAGTGCTTCTCGTATTTCTGCCCCTATTATTTATTTAAAAATTATCTGCTAAAAACTGAACGTCAATGTTTTTTCTAAGACGTCAAAAGTAAAGCAAGAAGAAAAATTTGCCTGCGTGAGGATAAAGTTAGGATATTTAGTGATTTAAGTCTTACGAGATAGCTAGGCAGAATTGAATAATCTCTAAAGCAAATAAAACAAATTGCTTTTGAACGGATTCTATTCAATCAGAATGTATTTGAAATGCAATGTTACCATACTCAAGAATAGATCGTACTAAGGAACAATAAAGAGCTTTAGTTACAGCGATGTTGCTGAATTCTTCAGCTCTTCTTTTTATGAACATGAGCATTTTGTTTGCCCTAGAAATTGAATACTTATAATGAAGATGGAAGTTCAGTTTATCATCCAACAGAATCCCTATATCGGTAATATTTTTAACTCTTTCAAAGTTTACATTATTTATATTATAAACGATAGTAATGGTAGATCTCTTAAGTGTAAAACTTATAACCTTGCATTTTTCAATGTTTAGTTCTAACTTATTAGAGAACCACCATTCTTGTAGACTATTGAGATTTGTCTGAAGTAGTGCAACATCGGAACTCTTTTTAATAACATGATAAAACTTGAGATCATCAGCAAATGCAACATGTGCCAAACCGAAAAGTTTACTAGAAAGATCGGAAATGAATATGTTAAACAAGAGTGGACCTAAGTGGCTACCTTGCGGTACTCTTGATCTAACATTGATTGAGTCCGAGAAAAATCCTTGAAAAATGTATTTTGCGTTCTATTTGTAATATAGGAGAATATCCAATAAAGAAAAGAGCCGGGAATTCCTAAAGCTGCAAGTTTATTTAGTAGAATTTTGTGATCAACACGATCAAATGCTTTTCTGAAGTCCGTGTAAATAGCATCAACTTGGTGCCCATTTTCCATTTCATTAAGGATTTCAGAAGTGTAAACTTAAAGGTTTGTTGTTGTGGAACGACCTTTTCTGAATCCATGTTGTTGTTCATTTAGTTTTGTATTTATGATGGGTGTAATTTTGTCTAAAATAATTTTTTCGAACTACTTTGGAATAGTTGATAGATTAGCTTTACCACGGTAATTTTCGACGGAAGATTTTAACTTTTTTTGTAGATAAGGGTAAGATAAGAGGATTTCCAGAAAAGAGGAAAAATACCTGAGGAAAGAGATTTATTAAAGATAAAATGAAGCGGATAAGTGAGATAACTGACACAGTTGTATAAAAAAGTCGGTGGAATTTTTTGGTATCAAGTTTAGTGAATGCTTCAAATATTTCAACTTCGGAAAGGTATAAATTCGTAATAATAGGATTTGAATTATTTATTAAGTTAGAGAAATCGAAATTAATTGGAGACTCGTGTGGACGATAAACTTTTTGAAAAGATTTAGCAAAGAAATTGCAGATCGTTTCAGGACAATTAGAAAACGTATTGTCTTATGACATTAAGCTTGGATAACCGTTTTACGTTTTGTGTTAACGAAGTCAAAAAACTTTTTAGGATCTGTAATTAATTTGTTGCCCGTTAGTGAGATATCTATCATAAGCCAAATTAGATTTTTGTTTAAATTCAAAAGCAAGATCTTTGTACTTGTTTAATAAGTCATTATTAGGCTGTTTTGAATTTTTAATTATTTTGTATAGTTTATTTTGTTGTTTACGCAATGTCCTAAGCTCACTGTTCAGCCAAGGTTCGGTTGTCTTGTCCTTTTTGCGAATTTTAGGAACAAAGGAGTTAATTATCTCAAATAGCTTTGAATAGAATTGAGAGATAATCAAATCAATATCCTGTTCGGTTAACAGGTCGTCCCAACTGATGAATGATAAAGCATTATTAATGCTTCGATAATCAGCATTAAGAAAGTCATATACAAAAATATTATTGTAAGATTTGGTAAAAAGTGGTATAGCAGTGGAAAATTCGAAGATGATTGCGTTATGATGCGAAGTGTTTGTAAAAAGGTTTTCTGAATCTTCAGCGAGCTTTACCACCACTTTATCATATGCACTCGTGAATGCAAGATCTAACCACTTGAAATAATTATTCGAAAAGCTGATAATTTGTTGTAAATCATTACCATAAAATACATTAATGAGATCGAAATCTATTTCTCCTGAAAGTTGATTGGTATCATTATTTTTATTATTATTATTATTATTATTATTATTATTATTATTATTATTATTATTATTATTATTATTATTATTATTATTATTATTATTATTATCGTTATTATAATTATTTATGATATTATCAATATTATTATTATCGTTATTATTATTAGTATTATTACTATCGTTATTATTATTATTTATCTTATCAATGATAATATTGCCAACACCCGGTGATATTGTGTGGGAATACACGAAGTTACTATAATTATTACAGGTAGATGGTTTTGTATTATCTAGTTCTGATGAAGTAGAAGAACAATTTGCTGCTATTTCAAAGCTAGTGTCTTTATCAACTACCAATGAAGTAGAAGATTTTTTTTCGGCTATATCTAAGCTAGTGTCACGTGTAGCATTTAATATTACTGTTTATGTATGTATTGAATTATTTGAATTGTGTGGTATCTACAGATTAATTTTTTTTGAAATGGAAAATTTGGTGTGTGTTGGTGTGTGTTCTGGATAAGTTTGGATTGAAATGGAAGTACTTGTGTTAAAGATATTATTGTACGGATTAGGATATTTTTTAGCTTTAGGAGCATTAACTTTCTTAGATCTATTCTTTCACTTAGGTATACTAGAATTTTTTACATTACAATTTAAATTGTTATCTTTATTTAACTTAGCATATCTGAATTTCCAACGACTTAAACTGATGTTGATATTAATGTAGAAAGTATCATTGTTGTGTGCGAAGAAGAACCAATCGTATTTTACTGCGATACATATCTGAAAACACTCGTACTTGTTTTTTTTTATACCCTACACCTATAGAATAGGTAAAGGGGTATATTTACTTTGGTATGGTGTTTGTAACCAACTAAAGGAAGCGAGCTAGATATGGAAAAGTATATATATTTGTGATCAGCGTGACCTCCTGAGTCGATATAGCCATGTCCGTCCGGTCGTCCGTAGGCACGATAACTCAAAAAATAATGAAGCTATCTTGATTGCCAAACATTTCCGAAGACCTTAAAGCATATCTTTAAAATTAGTAAAGATAGCAACTTGAAAAAATGTAGAATCTTCAAATTTGGCACATGGGTGTTCTTTACTGCGTATCCCTCTAATTTTGGATCAATTGGAGTGATGGTTCAGTACTTCTCTTAGACCCCCCAATGTGTAAAAGCTTGTCATCGAAATTAATAAAACTAATAACTTAAAATTAAGATAGCACGTTCCAACTGTGTACAAGGGTTAACTAGTATTGAAAGTATGACGGGGACTAGTATTGAAAGAATGGGCAAAATCGTACCATGGTTTCGAGTTCTGGAACCCTTGAAAAGTTCAAGGGCTAAGAAACATATATCTTAAAAACACCATAACTCAAAAAAATAATGCCGCTATTTTAATGAAATTTAAACTCTAGGTTACTAGTAATGAAAGTACCATGGGAATTGGTTCTGGTTGAGTTTGGTCAATGAATTCGAATTCTAGAAGCTTTTGATCGATTTGAGGCCGAACGAGTATAATTTCGAAGCCAAAGAATATTTTTCCTATTTCCTAGGTGTCCCCGAAATTTAGACTTAATTGTAGTGGTCCAGCTATGTTCAAAGGTTCTTGCTGCATTTATATAAATTTTATTTTTATATTTAAATGAATTATATGAAAAGGTCTAAATTTGTAATTGTATTTTAGAAATACATTTATTGCATACTTTGCGTTTATAAGCTTTTCTAATAGGTACATAAACTAACAATTTAAAACAATTGCAATTTTGAAAAATTTAAATTATTAAATATATTATGATTTGATTAGCTTTATGTCACAAAATTTAATAATTCAAATTTTTTCACTTTTGTAATTGAATTGAAATAAATTAATTTTTATTTATTTAAAGTTTTATGTTTTTTAATATTTTTAAATAGATAAGTTAGTAAGAATTTGTAATAGTTTTAAATAGATAAAGTAATTAGAAAATGTTTTAGTATTATAAAGTTATTTTGGTTAGCTATGTCTTACGATTAAACTAATAACAGCTTTTATTAAAAAAATGACTTATGGATATCTCATTAAATTTGAATCAAATAGATGGAGGGTATTTCTAAGTCGTTTCCACCGACTGACTGTTTCTTAGCTTGTTTTGCTTTTCGCTAGTTGTTTTGGAACAATTCTTTCTGCATTTATAATAGGAATACTTAAGTTCTCATAAAAAAGTTTTTTAATATACTGCAGTTTACTCCCAAATGGTACTCCTTTTAACATGTACACTGCTACATCGCTTTCTGTTTTTCCACCGTTAAATTTACTGGTATTAGCATTAAAAGATTTATTATCAACTTCAGTTGTGTTTGTTTTATTACATATATTTGAGATGACTGTAACTCATCATGAATAGATGGCCACTTTGGTGGAATGATGGTAGAATCGGTAAACGTTGAAATCTCCGTGATTTTATGTTCCAAAGAAAGTAACATATCATCCCATTTATTGTTTGTGTTTACAACATTGTTAATTCCATTACGAAGTTCAGAAGACAAAGAAATCAAGGTGTCTTGTAAGGGATTTACAAAACTGGGCTCGATGAAATTTGCTGGCATGTCTTTATGGATTTTGTAAATTTATTTAACTTTACTTGTCAAGGTGTATTGATTTTTAGTTATGTCATCCAACGAATTACTAACATCGGACACGGCCTTTAAGAATTTGCTAGTTAAATTCTCTATTTTTTGATCAACTATATTGATTATTGAGGGGTCACTATTACTCTCGGAGATATTGTATTTGCTTTTATTAGAAAATATTTCATTGGATAGGTTGTCTAAGTTCTTTGAGGTCTCCATGATTTTCATTGTTAATTTGAATTACTCCATGTAATTTATTACCCATACCGTCTTTTTCTCTGCTTAGAGCAGTTAGTCTTTCATCGATGTTATCATACATCGTTTTAAGAAGAGCATGGGTATTTTGGCAATCGGTACACACGAAGAAATCATTCAAGGATTGATGAAATTGCACTCTAGCTGCTCCAATGCACGCACCATGGAGTTTCCTGTTGCAAAAACCTTTGCAGATTAATTTTTTCGAAGAATTATCCATAGCAGTGCAATTACTTATATCACATTTAAAAAATAAAAAGAATTTTTTTTTTGTTTTTATTGCAAGCAAACACGTCTGCGCTGATTAACGGTAGAATGTAGAATTTAGATATAAACAAGTAAAGAAACAGTCAGTCGGTGCAACCGACTTAGAAATACCCTACACCTATTTGGTTCAAATTTAAGGACATATCCATAAGTCATTTTAACACCATAGAAGCTGTTATTAATTTGATCGTAAGACATAGCTAACCAAATTAACTGTATAATACTAAAAACATTTTCTAATTACCCTATCTATTAAAAAATACTACAAATTCTTACTAATTCATCTATTTAAAAATATTAAAAAACAAACAAACTTGAAATAAATGAAAATATATTTATTCCAATTCAATTACAAAATGAAAAAATTCTAATTATTAAATTTTGTGATAAAAAGATAATCAAAGCATAATATATTTAATAATCTAAATTTTTAAAAATTGCAATTATTTTAAATGGTTAGTTTATATACCTAATAGAAAAGCTTATAAACGCAAAATATGCAATAAATGTATTTCTAAAATACAATTAAAAATTTACACCTTTTCATATAATTCATTTAAATATAAAAATAAATTTTACATAAATGCAGCAAGTACCTTTGAACATAGCTGAACCACTACAATTAAGTCTAGATTTCGGAGACACATAGGACATAGGAAATATATTCTTTGGCTTCGAAATTAAACTCGACCAGAACCAATTCCCATGGTACTTTCATTACTAGTAACCTAGTGTAAAATTTCATCAAAATACCGGCATTACTTTTTGAGTTATGGTGTTTGTAAGATATATGTTTGTTAGTCCTTGAACTTTTCAAGGGTTCCAGGACCCGAAATTATAGTACGATTTCGCCCATATGCAGTCCCGTCATACTTTCAATACTAGTTAACCCTTGTACACAATTGGAACGCTCTATCTTAACTTAAAATTAAAGTTACTAGTTTTATTAATTTCGATGATAAGCTTTTACACATTGGGGGGTCTAAGAGAGGTTCTGAACCACCACTCCAATTGATCCCAAATTAGGGGGGCACGCAAGAAATAGTAAAGAACACCCTTGTGGCAAATTGGAAGCTTCTACATTTGTTTCAAGTTACTATCTTTATTAATTTCGAAAATATGCTTTAAGGGCCTAAGAACTGAGTGGCTGGTCCCCGATCCACTACTCCAATGGGGCCCAAATTTCAAAGACACTTACGAAATAGGAAGGGACACCCTGATACCAAATTTGGAGGTTCTATCTTCATTGGTTTCGGAATTATGCTCGTTTGGCCTAAATTCGATCAAAAAGTTCTAAGTTCCGAACCCATTGTCCAATACTCACCGTAAGTAATCACCGCCGCAGTTTCGCTGCCAATAACCTACAGCACAAATTTCATGAAGATAGCCTCATTAGTTGTTGAGTTATCGTGATTTTTTATATATGTTCCTTAGCCCTGACATCGATTGAAAGGTCCGGAATCCGAACCGTTGGGCTGATTTCGCCCTTATATAGTCCGCGCTGTACTTATAACCCTTGTACACAATTTGAACGGTCTATCCTAATTTTAAGTAACTATTTTTAGTAATTTCGATTATAAGCCTTTAAAACTTGGGAGGTCTGAGAGGGGTACAGAACCACCACTCCAATTGATCTCAAATTAGGGGAACACGCAAGAGATAGTAAAGAACACCCTTGTGGAAAATTGGAAGCTTCTACATTTTTTCAAGTTGTTATATTTATTAATTTTAAAGATATGCTTTAAGGTCTTCGGAAATGTGTGGCTGGTCCCCGACCCACTACTCCAATGGGACCCAAATTCACAAGACACTTAGGAAATAGGAAGGGACACCCTGATACTAAATTTGGAGGTTCTATCTTCATTGGTTTCGGAATTATGCTCGTTTGGCCTAAATTCGATCAAAAAGTTCTAGGTTCCGAACCCATGGTCCAATCCCAACCTTACGCAATTCCCGAAGTAGTTTCATTACTAGTAACCTACAGCACAAATTTGATGAAGATAGCGTCATTAGTTGTTGAGTTATAGTGATTTTTTATATTTGTTCGTTAGCCCTGAAACCGATTAAAAGGTCCAGAATCCGAACCCATGGGCCGATTTCGCCCATATGCAATCCCCGCCGTACTTTCAGTCCTAGTAACCTACAGTTAAAATTTCATCAAGATAGCTCCATTATTTTTTGAGTTATCGTGCCTACGGACGGACGGACGGACGGACGGACGGACGGACATGGCTATATCGACTAAGGCGGTCACGCTGATCACAAATATATATACTTTTCCATATCTAGCTCGCTTCCTTTAGGTGGTTACAAACACCATACCAAAGTTAATATACCCCTTTACCTATTCTATAGGTGTAGGGTATAAAAATATAAATAAATTTAAAATGTTATTAAACATTCAAACCATGTCGTTCGTTTTGCGCCACCCTGTTTTGGGAAAATTTTGTGTTATGTATATACTAAAAATTGAACAAGACGAGAATGTAAAAAGTATTACCTTATCAATAATTATTACATGAAGATTTGAACTTACCTTTATTTTTGTAATCTTTAATTCATTTAGGCAATTTTTTATGTATTACATAATTTACATTTTTTTAAATATATTGATGCATATCTCCTACATAACGTTACCAATCGCATAACCAATTTGAATATTTTCTTCA
This sequence comes from Dolichopus griseipennis, assembly GCA_963082915.1. Classification (NCBI taxonomy): domain Eukaryota; kingdom Metazoa; phylum Arthropoda; class Insecta; order Diptera; family Dolichopodidae; genus Dolichopus; species Dolichopus griseipennis. Next base: position 130,025,823 of record OY720443.1, on the reverse strand, counting down.
TTTTATTTATGTAGGTATAGTAAACCATATATTCATTACACTTCCTTGATTAACACTAAACCATTTAAAAGCGCCTACCATAAACTTGACTGAAGTATATGTATATCTCTATATAGCTATTTCTATTGCCGTTAGAATTTTTCTCATTGCTTTATTTTGAAGTGTTTAGAGTCTAATTTTAACAAAATTGTTTGCTATAAACATAATTACACATTAAAACTTTCCAGTTTTTTAAAAAAAAATAATTTTTACAAATAAATCTAAATAGTTTTTAAATGCTAATTCTTTAATCCAAATTTATTATTATTAAGCTCCTGTCCACTTTTTTAAAAGCTGTTCTTGAATCTATAACAATAGCTATCATTATTTTGTTATCATCTATTTCTTAATTAGTGGTAATTAAATTCATAAATGACTCACAGCTATGGTGTTTTCCGAAACCAAATTTAAATTTTGACGTAGTTTTATTTTCACGGTACTGGAGCAGTTCGTTCTGGGGTTTTCACTAATTATACCCGTGCATACAAATAAGGGCACGGGTATATTAAAATCACTCCTCCGATTGTAACGCATCGATCTAGACGAGCTACAGATAGGGTCAAAGGTATGCATCGGATCAGCATCGAAAAGTAAATCGATCTAGGTATGAGTGTCCATTCGACCGTCTCAAAAACTAAAGAACCTAGAGTTTCAAATCTTACACAAAGTATTTTTAGACAATTTGTAAGTTCCCTACTGTTTTTGATTAAAATCGGACAAAGACTTCAGGTATCTGCTATACAAATTTTTTGAAATTATATGAATATTTTACAAATTAATGACTAAATAGAAACTAAATAAAAAAACAAACAAAATGTTCTTAAATTATTAGTCGCTTCACGGTGTAGTGTTTAGGACATCCGACTTGTAGTTACAACGTCTCGGTTCGAGTCCAGGTTGTGGAAAATTTTTTTTTTGTTTTTAAATTCATCTTTTTTTTTATCTATTCTCTTTTTAATTAAATATATGTATTTTTCTTATGTATGACAAATTCTTACTTTATTAAAAATTTGACAGAAAAAACTGATTTATTTTATAAATTTTTCATTTCTTAGCACATTTTCAAAAAATGTTGTAAAAATGTGCCTATATAGCTTTACTCTGTTGGTCCGTATGTTTACAAAAACCTTTATAGAACTCGAAAAAGAGTAAAGAAATTTTAATCACGGGTAGGTATGCAAAAAAAATTATTTCGTAGAAGAACTATTTTCTGTAACCCCATCCATTACGGAGCCATTACTGTAACCCCATCCAAACGAGTATAATTTCGAAGCCAAAGAATGTATTTCCTATTTCCTATGTGTCCCCAATTTTTAATTTTAGACTTAATTGTAGTGGTGGTTCAGGTGCCTCCTAAGAAATCCCAAAATTAAAAAGTCGAAATTCATGAAGATAAAAACTTTAAATTGATACACGAGGGTGCTTTCCTATTTCCGTTTTTGTCTAACACTTTTATATTTTTTAAACGTCTAAAAATTTTACCATAATTTAAACAAAGTTCTTAAATTAAAAGTAAAATATTTTTTTTAATAAACGATTAAATTCCTTTTTTTTAATTTTTATTATATCATGTATTTTATTGAATTATTACCATAGAGCATAGGCAGTGCCGGCGGAAAATATGTTGGCGCCCTGTGCAAAATAAATTTTGCGCTTCTAAACTTTCATAATTTTATTTTTAAAATTCACAGTTTTTAGCAGGAAAATTAAAACTTTATCCGTTTGTCATATTTAACACAAACTTCACAAATCAATCGTTAAATTATAGCACTTCGAAAAAATATAACAAAATATCCGTTGAAAAAAAATTTAAAAAAATATCTGTTGAAAATTGTAGAATGGCATGAGAAATGCACATTTTCAAAATCACATTAAACAATAATTCTAAAGTATCATTTGTTTGTCTACCATTAAACTTTACGCTTCGTTATTTGATTATTCAGCTTTATTCCAAATTTTGCACGTGCGATATAATATTCAGATAAGTTTTTATCATAGTGCCACCAAAAAAACTGTCTGGTTCGGAAAACAGAAAAAGAAAATTAAAAATGGAAAAATCTACCTTCCAAAGCAAGAAAATTGTGAATTTTTTTGAAAAACAGACTGATGGAAATTGTAATAGTTCTCATCAAGATAAGGCGAACTCCGATAAAGAATTAGAACACCAGCTTAATAATACAAGCCAGAATACAAAGCAAGATCAAGAAAAATCTGGAAATGTTTCTACTATAATCGCAGTCCCAGTTGAAAATGTTGTCTTAACATTAGATGAAGGCACACGTAATATGGACTGTAATAGCAACGATTCACTACAGGAACAGGTAACTTAATTTTAATGTTAACGATCCCAACCAATATCCAAAAATATTAAATAAACGACAAATTTACCATATATTGGTAACAGCAAAACATAATGATATTGATTTAAATTTTAAATTCCCACTAAACGACAAAATAAAGCGAAGCTTTTCGCATAGTCTTTTTAATAGAAAAGCTAAAAATGGAGAGCAATTTAAGCGAACTTGGTTGATTTATTCTAAAACTGTTGATAAAGTATTCTGTTTATGTTGTAAATTATTTGAAGGAAATTCAAAACTATCATTGGCTCAAGAAGGAAACCAAATTCTAAACTCGCATGAAACTTCTCCCAATCATTTAAAATGCTTTGATATATGGTTTGAAGCTTCTACAAGACTTCGATTGAAAATGACTATTGATAAAGAACTTATTTTACTTGTTGAAAAGGAAAAGCTGCATTGGAAGAATGTTTTGTTGCGGCTGATTGAGATTACAAAATATTTAGGTAGTCATAATTTAGCATTTCGTGGAATAAAAACTTTTTCATTCACTAAATATTTTTACTTAGTATGATTTTCTGTTCTTTTTAGCGCCCTGTGCAGATGCACAGACCGCACATATCTTCCGCCGGCGCTGACCATAGGTGATATATAATTAAGACATTGTGTACGATACTGAAGCTATATGCAAAGGTACTTGCTGCATTTATGTTCAATTAATTTTTTTATTTAAATGAATTATATGAAAAGTTCTAAATTTGTAATTGTATTTAAGAAATACATTTATTGCATATTTTGCGTTTATAACTTTTCTAAAAGGTACATAAACTTACAATTTAAAATAATTGCAATTTTGAAAAATTCGAATTATTAAATATATTATGCTTTGATTAGCTTTTTATCACAAAATTTAATAATTTAAATTTTTTCACTTTTCTAATTGAATTGAAATAAATATATTTTCATATATTTCCAGTTATGTTGTTCTTTAATATTTTTTAATAGATAAATTATTAAGAATTCGTAATATTTTTGAATAGGTAAAGTAATTTGAAAATGTTTTTAGTATTATAAAGTTAATTTGGTTAGCTATGTCTTACGATCAAATTTATAACAGCTTTTATGGTGTTAAAATGACTTATATATCTAATTAAATTTTAACCAAATGTTGAAAAAACAATACAATTGTTACCATTGTGAATATATTGAATAATAAAAATGTCAGTTCGAATCTTGCTCAGATCATATTTTTTTTAAATTCACCATTTTTAGTTCATCTTTTTTTAGAACATTTTCAAAAAAATTTGTAATAGCTTCACTTTGTCCGTCCGTCCGTATGTTTAGAAGATTTTTTACACCGTTTGAAATAGAGTAAAGAAATTTTCGCCACGGGAAGATATTACAAAAAATAATTTCGTAGAATAACTTTTTATTGAAGCCCCACCCGTGACGGAGCTACAGCCCACCAAAGTTGAAAAAGCGCTATTTTTTAATTCTTATAAAAAGAGTTTTGTTAAATGTATTTTCAATCTAAAAACAGCAAAAGATAGCTGGTTTTATAAAATTTATAAATTTTTAAAAGGCAAATATTTATGGTTCCATACGGTACTAAAATTATCATTATGCAAAACTCAATTTTGCAAAATTTTTGGCCACACATATCTTCTAAACGGTTCAAGCTAGGACCTTGAAATTTGGGAAAAGTAAGACCCTTAGAAATTAGTAGGTGTCGGTTAACAAAAGTTTTTTGTCAAGCCCCCTGTTAAAAGGGGGCTAGGTTAAATATAATTTATTTATTTTTTAAATTCTGCTGGTGAGTTACAAAAACAGCAAGAAACCCTCAAAAATTTAAATTGACGTCTTACTAACGATGTAAATTTTTTACTTTTCTCCTCAGCCATACGAAGAGTGTAATTAATTAACCTCCAATAAAAGGTAAAACGTAATTTCATATTTATGAAATTTAAAATATTAATATGTAAGGTCAAACACTTTTAATTTTGTTTATTTTTTTTTATACTTTTCAGTTTTATACAAAAATGTAATTAGCGACATCTATTTTCGCCCACAGTTCAAGAGGAAAGTTATTCTTACGTTTCCTTTAAATGTTCTGTGACACTAATTTTCATTGAACTCAAAGTTATTCGAAAGAAATAATAATTTATGATAATATATATATATATAGGTTTATATAATTTGATCGATTTTAATGGAAACTAAGAAAATTAATTCTTTGATTAGCTTTTTGTCACAAAATTTAGTAATTGAAATTTTTTAAAATTAAAATTAATTTAAATTCTTAGTATATGTACCTATTAGAAAAGCTTTTAAATGCTAAATATGTAAAATATGCATTTCTAAATTACAATGACAAATTTAGAACTTTAATATCATACGCAATGTCTTAATTATATAATCAAATGTCTGATGTAAGAATACTTAAAAAAAAAAAAAATTTAGTAGTTTATTAAAAAAGTATTTTAATTTTTAATTTATAAAATAAAATACATAATATGTTTTATATTAATTTTTTAATAATTATCTTCTTAGTCTTTTAAAAATATAAAAGTATATAAAAAGCAAAGCATATACAAAACTTTAACAAAAATTTTTTTAACCAAATTTAAAGGTCCAACATTATATTCTATATTTTAACATATGTTAAAAGTTATTCTTAAATATGAAAGGGGTTCTTAAATTTGAAGAAAGTATCTCTCAGTTTTAACCGTTGCTACTTAGGTAGTACGGTGGGACGGTGGGGGAAGAAGGGAGGGAGCCTGTGGTTAACTAAGGTTAGATCCTTAAGAAATTTTGCAACATTCCTTATTGAGAGGCTATTAGGACTTTAAAAGTGCAAATTTTATGTTTTTAGAAGTAAGTAGTAACTCATATTTCCTAAATTTTTTTTTTTTTTTTTTTTTTTTTTTATTTTTTACTTTATTTTATTTTTTTCAATACAATTCTTTAATTATTTTTTTTTGGATTTTCTTATATCTTACTGCGACATTTTCTTTTTTTATTTATTAACTGTGATATAAACAAAACATAAAATTTTGGTATAAAACATAACAGAAAATTCCATATTTAATAAAACAAGTAAAAGTTACTTACAATCTAAAGGATACATATATATATGTATATTAATAAATATATACAATTATTCTATAACATAACATAATAAAAATTATGTTATGTGTAATTCACTCCTGCGTTATTCTGTCCACTTGTGAGGGATTGTTTCTCAATAAATACTTTAGTTTTTTTACAAAGAGATCTAAATTTGAACACTCCTTTAAATCCAATGGTAGATTGTTATAAATCCTTATAGCTGACGAAAGGCAGCTGTTGCGTGATAACTCAGTTCTTGATTTGGTATGGTTTAGGTTGTTTAACTTCCGGGTATTATAATTGTGGACACAACTTCTTTTAGTAATTTGAATTGCTTTTTTATAAATTCCTTTTTCCAGTTTGAAAATTAGTTTAGCTTTTTCCAAAACAATGATTTGAGATAACTTCAGGTAACCCGTACGCTTAAAAATTACATCTGTTGGGGTAAGCCAATTAAATTTATGCAAACATTTTATCGCCTTGTTTATTATGATTCCAATTTTATCTTTGAGCCAAGTGGAACAGCTAGACCAATTACATATATTATATCTAATGTGTGAAATAATATGAGAATGATATAGACTGTTAGCAGATTGCCTATTCAGTATAATTCCACTTCTTTTGATAGCACCCAACAAAGGCACAATTTTTTTTTCTAGTTTAAAATAATATGATCTTCCCATTTCAACTTCTCATCAATTACAACACCTAGGTATTTATAATAAGTAACTCTTTCAATTTCAATCTTATTTACTAGCAGTTTTGGATTTATATCAACTTTATTTCTGATTTTATATACTATATATTTTGTTTTTTCAGCATTTATAGTTAATTTATTACCTTTAAGCCAATTATTGTATCTCCACAAATCTGCATTTATTACTCTTTCTAATTCATCACAATTTTTGGCACTGTAAATAAGTAAAGTATCATCGGCGAAGATCTTATATTCAGCTAGTAAATTCGCATACTGGATATTATGAATATAGAGCAGATATAATGTAGGACCTAACACTGACCCTTGAGGAACACCAATATTTATTGTAATCTGATTACTCAGTACTCCATTAATTTTCGTAATAGTTTTTCTATTTTTAAGGTATGAGTTAAGTAGATCCTGAGCTGCTCCCCGTATTCCAATTTCATACAATCTATCAAGTAAGATACTATGATTCACCGTATCAAAGGCCTTCTTTAAATCAACAAATACAGAGCATACATAATTTCCTTCATCCAATTTGTTTATAATTGAGTTAGTAGATTCGAAAACTGCAGAGTCTGTTCCAATTCGTTTTTGAAAACCAAATTGATTCCTATCAAAGCCCACGACGTCTTGAATGAAATCTTGAATTCTGACATTTATAATTTTTTCAAACACTTTTCCTACGCAGCTTGTAAGAGTAATTGGTCTATAATTCGACACATCCAGTGGTGACCCTGATTTAAGTATAGGTATAACAATACTTGATTTTAAACACTCAGGATACATACCAGTAGATAGGCATTTATTTATCAAACAAACAATTTTAGGCGCTATTAATGTTACAACATGCTTTAGATCTGCGGCTGTTATATTATCAGCTCCTGGTGTACTATTTTTTAACTGCATAATGATTTTATATATTTCTTTTTCATCCGTTGGTTGTAGAAAAATTGTTTGACCGTTCAAAATGTTTTTTATTGTATAATTTTCAGAATCAATAATTTTGTCTGCTAATTTGTTTCCAATTTCACTGAAGTGAGTATTGAAGCAGTTTGCAATTTCAAAACTATCACATATTCTAATTCCACTAATATTTATTTCTTTTATTACTTTGTTACAATCATTTGACTTTTTTTAGATACAATTGTTAAGTACTTTCCAGATTTTTCTTTGGTCAGAGCCAGCCAATTGTATTTTATTATTGAAATAATTCTGTTTTGCTCTTGTTATTTCATAAGTTACCTTATTTTTAGCACTTTTAAATCTTGCTAGTATTTCAAGGTTATGGGGATTTTTTTTTAACTTTTTAAACAGTCTATTCCTCTTTTTATACCCTACACCTATAGAATAGGTAAAGGGGTATATTAACTTTGGTATGGTGTTTGTAACCACCTAAAGGAAGCGAGCTAGATATGGAAAAGTATATATATTTGTGATCAGCGTGACCGCCTTAGTCGATATAGCCATGTCCGTCCGTCCGTCCGTCCGTCCGTAGGCACGATAACTCAAAAAATAATGGAGCTATCTTGATAAAATTTTAACTGTAGGTTACTAGGACTGAAAGTACGGCGGGGATTGCATATGGGCGAAATCGGCCCATGGGTTCGGATTCTGGACCTTTTAATCGGTTTCAGGGCTAACGAACAAATATAAAAAATCACTATAACTCAACAACTAATGACGCTATCTTCATCAAATTTGTGCTGTAGGTTACTAGTAATGAAACTACTTCGGGAATTGCGTAAGGTTGGGATTGGACCATGGGTTCGGAACCTAGAACTTTTTGATCGAATTTAGGCCAAACGAGCATAATTCCGAAACCAATGAAGATAGAACCTCCAAATTTAGTATCAGGGTGTCCCTTCCTATTTCCTAAGTGTCTTGTGAATTTGGGTCCCATTGGAGTAGTGGGTCGGGGACCAGCCACACATTTCCGAAGACCTTAAAGCATATCTTTAAAATTAATAAATATAACAACTTGAAAAAATGTAGAAGCTTCCAATTTTCCACAAGGGTGTTCTTTACTATCTCTTGCGTGTTCCCCTAATTTGAGATCAATTGGAGTGGTGGTTCTGTACCCCTCTCAGACCTCCCAAGTTTTAAAGGCTTATAATCGAAATTACTAAAAATAGTTACTTAAAATTAGGATAGACCGTTCAAATTGTGTACAAGGGTTATAAGTACAGCGCGGACTATATAAGGGCGAAATCAGCCCAACGGTTCGGATTCCGGACCTTTTAATCGATGTCAGGGCTAAGGAACATATATAAAAAATCACGATAACTCAACAACTAATGAGGCTATCTTCATGAAATTTGTGCTGTAGGTTATTGGCAGCGAAACTGCGGCGGTGATTACTTACGGTGAGTATTGGACAATGGGTTCGGAACTTAGAACTTTTTGATCGAATTTAGGCCAAACGAGCATAATTCCGAAACCAATGAAGATAGAACCTCCAAATTTGGTATCAGGGTGTCCCTTCCTATTTCGTAAGTGTCTTTGAAATTTGGGCCCCATTGGAGTAGTGGATCGGGGACCAGCCACTCAGTTCTTAGGCCCTTAAAGCATATTTTCGAAATTAATAAAGATAGTAACTTGAAACAAATGTAGAAGCTTCCAATTTGCCACAAGGGTGTTCTTTACTATTTCTTGCGTGCCCCCCTAATTTGGGATCAATTGGAGTGGTGGTTCAGAACCTCTCTTAGACCCCCCAATGTGTAAAAGCTTATCATCGAAATTAATAAAACTAGTAACTTAAAATTAAGATAGAACGTTCCAATTGTGTACAAGGGTTAACTAGTATTGAAAGTATGACGGGACTGCATATGGGCGAAATCGTACTATAATTTCGGGTCCTGGAACCCTTGAAAAGTTCAAGGACTAACAAACATATATCTTACAAACACCATAACTCAAAAAGTAATGCCGGTATTTTGATGAAATTTAACACTAGGTTACTAGTAATGAAAGTACCATGGGAATTGGTTCTGGTCGAGTTTAATTTCGAAGCCAAAGAATATATTTCCTATGTCCTATGTGTCTCCGAAATCTAGACTTAATTGTAGTGGTTCAGCTATGTTCAAAGGTACTTGCTGCATTTATATAAAATTTATTTTTATATTTAAATGAATTATATGAAAAGGTGTAAATTTTTAATTGTATTTTAGAAATACATTTATTGCATATTTTGCGTTTATAAGCTTTTCTATTAGGTATATAAACTAACCATTTAAAATAATTGCAATTTTTAAAAATTTGGATTATTAAATATATTATGCTTTGATTATCTTTTTATCACAAAATTTAATAATTAGAATTTTTTCATTTTGTAATTGAATTGGAATAAATATATTTTCATTTATTTCAAGTTTGTTTGTTTTTTAATATTTTTAAATAGATGAATTAGTAAGAATTTGTAGTATTTTTTAATAGATAGGGTAATTAGAAAATGTTTTTAGTATTATACAGTTAATTTGGTTAGCTATGTCTTACGATCAAATTAATAACAGCTTCTATGGTGTTAAAATGACTTATGGATATGTCCTTAAATTTGAACCAAATAGGTGTAGGGTATTTCTAAGTCGGTTGCACCGACTGACTGTTTCTTTACTTGTTTTTATTATGCTTAACAAATCATTTGTCATCCATAAGTTATCCTTTCTGACTCTCATTTGCTTTTTATACCCTACACCTATAGAATAGGTAAAGGGGTATATTAACTTTGGTATGGTGTTTGTAACCACCTAAAGGAAGCGAGCTAGATATGGAAAAGTATATATATTTGTGATCAGCGTGGCCGCCTTAGTCGATATAGCCATGTCCGTCCGTCCGTCCGTAGGCACGATAACTCAAAAAATAATGGAGCTATCTTGATGAAATTTTAACTGTAGGTTACTAGGACTGAAAGTACGGCGGGGATTGCATATGGGCGAAATCGGCCCATGGGTTCGGATTCTGGACCTTTTAATCGGTTTCAGGGCTAACGAACAAATATAAAAAATCACGATAACTCAACAACTAATGACGCTATTTTCATCAAATTTGTGCTGTAGGTTACTAGTAATGAAAATACTTCGGGAATTGCGTAAGGTCGGGATTGGACCATGGGTTCGGAACCTAGAACTTTTTGATCGAATTTAGGCCAAACGAGCATAATTCCGAAACCAATGAAGATAGAACCTCCAAATTTTGTATCAGGGTGTCCCTTCCTATTTCCTAAGTGTCTTGTGAATTTGGGTCCCATTGCAGTAGTGGGTCGGGGACCAGCCACACATTTCCGAAGACCTTAAAGCATATCTTTAAAATTAATAAAGATAACAACTTGAAAAAATATAGAAGCTTCCAATTTGCCACAAGGGTGTTCTTTACTATCTCTTGCGTGTTCCCCTAATTTGGGATCAATTGGAGTGGTGGTTCTGTACCCCTCTCAGATCTCCCAAGTTTTAAAGGCTTATAATCGAAATTACTAAAAATAGTTACTTAAAATTAGGATAGACCGTTCAAATTGTGTACAAGGGTTAACTAGTACTATAAGTACAGCGCGGACTATATAAGGGCGAAATCAGCCCAACGGTTCGGATTCCGGACCTTTTAATCGATATCAGGGCTAAGGAACATATATAAAAAATCACGATAACTCAACAACTAATGAGGTTATCTTCATGAAATTTGTGCTGTAGGTTATTGGCAGCGAAACTACGGCGGTGATTACGTACGGTGAGGATTGGACAATGGGTTCGGAACTTAGAACTTTTTGATCGAATTTAGGCCAAACGAGCATAATTCCGAAACCAATGAAGATAGAACCTCCAAATTTGGTATCAGGGTGTCCCTTCCTATTTCGTAAGTGTCTTTGAAATTTGGGCCCCATTGGAGTTGTGGATCGGGTACCAGCCACTCAGTTCTTAGGCCCTTAAAGCATATTTTCGAAATTAATAAAGATAGTTACTTGAAACAAATGTAGAAGCTTCCAATTTACCACAAGGGTGTTCTTTACTATTTCTTGCGTGCCCCCCTAATTTGGGATCAATTGGAGTGGTGGTTCAGAACCTCTTTTAGACCCTCCAATGTGTAAAAGCTTATCATCGAAATTAATAAAACTAGTAACTTAAAATTAAGATAGAGCGTTCCAATTGTGTACAAGGGTTAACTAGTATTGAAAGTATGACGGGACTGCATATGGGCGAAATCGTACCATAATTTCGGGTCCTGGAACCCTTGAAAAGTTCAAGGACTAACAAACATATATCTTAAAAACACCATAACTCAAAAAATAATGCCGGTATTTAGATGAAATTTAACAGTAGGTTACTAGTAATGAAAGTACCATGGGAATTGGTTGTTGTCGAGTTTAATTTCGAAGCCAAAGAATATATTTCCTATGTCCTATGTGTCTCCGAAATCTAGACTTAATTGTAGTGGTTCAGCTATGTTCAAAGGTACTTGCTGCATTTATATAAAATTTATTTTTATATTTAAATGAATTATATGAAAAGGTGTAAATTTTTAATTGTATTTTAGAAATACATTTATTGCATATTTTGCGTTTATAAGTTTTTCTATTAGGTATATAAACTAACCATTTAAAATAATTGCAATTTTTAAAAATTTGGATTATTAAATATATTATGCTTTGATTATCTTTTTATCACAAAATTTAATAATTAGAATTTTTTCATTTTGTAATTGAATTGGAATAAATATATTTTTATTTATTTCAAGTTTGTTTGTTTTTTATAGATAAATTAGTAGGAATTTGTAATATTTTTTAATAGATAGGGTAATTAGAAAATGTTTTTAGTATTATACAGTTAATTTGGTTAGCTATGTCTTACGATCAAATTAATAACAGCTTCTATGGTGTTAAAATGACTTATGGATATGTCCTTAAATTTGAACCAAATAGGTGTAGGGTATTTCTAAGTCGGTTGCACCGACTGACTGTTTCTTTACTTGTTTATTGTAGAGTTTACCTTAGCTCTTTGTAATATATCAATGAGATCATCGACACAATCACTATTATTTGTCACAAGTAGATTTCTAACATTATCTTTAAAAATTTTATAATTTGTGGTATCAATTTCCTTTTTGAAAATAGGTTCCATTTTTTTTACAATTTTATTTATTTTGACAAATACGGCTTTATGATCTAAATTTACAATATCATGCAACTTGAAATCAAATTCATATTTTTCGAGATCTGAAAGAATGTGATCAATGATCGTAGAAGAATTTTCAGTTATTCGAGTAGCATATTCCTTACTTAATTTATTCTTAATACTAATTCCATTAGATTCTAACATTGATTTATAGGATCTAGTGAGCTCTGCATCAACTAATAAATCAATATTGCAGTCACCCATTATAATAATGTTTTTATATCTATCAAAGATTAAGTCTAAGTGTGCTATAAATTCATTATTATTATCACTTGGTCTTTTATAACATACACCAACTTTTAAATCTGGAGTAGTGTCGCTTAGTGAAATAATGATGGTATTGAATTGCTCAAACACTTCCACGACTTTATGTTCCAAATTCTGTTTGACATAAATCGCCGTACCACCTCCTCTAGATAAATTATTGGAATTAAAATAAGCTGAGTATCCTGGAATATTAAAAAACTTTTCCTCCTCCGAGTATAACCAAGTTTCACCAATCATAATGACATCAATACATTTCCTATTTTTACAAATAATTCAATTTCGAGCATATTTTTTCTTAAACTTCTTGCATTAAAATGAACTATGTTTAGTTTATGAAGTTTGTTATGCATCATGGAGTTGGAATACTAATCATATAATTTTGCCAATTTTCTCTAAATTTTTGCAGCTGTTCTCTGTGTTTATTATCGATATGCCTCCTAAAATAAGCTAAATCATGAAGTACTTTCTTTTTAGATACTCCTGTAATTTCATGATAAGTAAAGTAAAATTGTCTAAGTTCATTATAGTTATTCGGTAAGCCTTCTTGATGGATTAGTACTTTCAAACTAGTCTGCGTAATACCTTCATAACAAATATCATTTTGATTATGGAAGTATGACAAATACATTCTCACATTGTTGTAAATTCTGTGATCTCTTAGTCTGGATATAGCATATACATTTTCACCAGTCTCAACAGATTTATTTGTTAATTTTACAATTGGAGGAACGAAAGGGTCTATAAAACTTGCCTGCTTATCTTGTGAATTAGTTATCGTTTCATCACTTATTTTAACAGGTTTAGCCTTAATAAGCGGTTCAATGGTTTCAGCTCTAACCCAGTTTGAATAATTGTTACTAGGAGAATCCTTCTTTAATTTTTTGATTTCTTCCGTAATTACCGTATTTGAACCCTTTATACTATTTGTGCTTGTTTTTTCATTTTTAATATCATTATTATTAGGCTTAGTAGTTTTACTACTTTTATTTTTACTAAAAGACATAATTTTCAAAAATAGATTATTTTTTTCATTAATTCTATGTTTCTTATTTTGACCTTCCTTTAAATATTGGTTAATTTTGTCCCTTAACATTGTCATTTAACAAAATCATTCATCACATGTCATTTTGTCATTTAACAAAAATTAAACCTTAACATTGAAGCTCTAATATTTCGATAAAACACTCAGTATGAAACATTATATAATTTTGAAAATGCGCTTTGTTTAAAAAGCTTTATTTTGATGCTAAATCAAGTAATTTCAATATATTTGCTATAACGGAAACATGGCTCAATGATTCATTTACGAACGAAAAAAATTCTTGATGGTAATTGATACATATACAGAAAGGATCGTGATTATCATTCTGTAAATTGTTTACGAGGGGGTGGTGTACTCCTTGCTGTAAATAAATACTTATCTAGTGTACCAGTAATAATTATTACATATCATTCCTTTGATCACCCCTTTATTAAATTAAACCTAGGTACGAATAATTTATACCTAGATGTTGTTAATTTTGTACTTGCTCAGACAGTTCCTCATATTCCATATCTATCACAATATTATTTCAGATATGCATGTGGATGACTCAATCTTTATTTTCGGATATTTTATTTGACCTTCTTTTCCATTTATTGTCGATGACATTGATAACTTTTTTATTTCCTATTAACTTCCAAGATGAAATTGGCTTCGGTCTCATAAGTGAGTTCTAAAGTAATAATTTACAACAAATTTACAATTAGTTACCCTAATAGTAATAACAAGTGGTTAGATCTTGCATTTTTAAATGCATATGATAAAGTGGTGGTTAATCTCAATGATGATGCAGATAATCTTTTTACTAACACTATTCATCATAACGTAATCATTTTCGTTTTCCACTTGTATCCCACTTTTCGCTAAATCTTACTAAATCTTACTTAATAATAATGAAGTTGTATGCGATTTTTTTAATGCTGACTATCAAAGTATCAATAATGCTTTGTCACTTATTATCTGGGACGAACTGTTACTTCAAGAGGATATTAATTCGTCTTATCTCTGTCTTTTATTCTAGGCTGTTTGTAATTATTGACACTTTTGTTCCTAAAATTCGTAAAAAGAAAAAAAACAGAACCTTGGTTAGATAGAGATCTTAGGAATCTGAGAAATCAACGCAATAAAATATTTAAAAAATTCAATTATTCATCAACACCAACATTCATCAACAACGACTTATTGAATTATTATAAGCAACTTGCCATTGAATTCAAACATAAAGCTTATACAGCATTTGAGAATTATGTTGCTGATATTGGCAATAAACTAATTGCTGAACCCAAAAAATTAACTGAACCCAATCGACTTCATTAACACAAAGCGTAAGTTATTGGATATCCTAACTCAATGATGTCCAAGCAAATTGTGCTTCTTCTTGTCCTAAAGAAAATTTCAACTTCTTTTCAGATAATTTTCAAAAAGTATGTCGTCCTAAGGGTCCAATGACTTCTTCCGCTAATTCTTTATGTACCAGCTCAAATTTGCTAATCTCAAATTTATGTCTTTCACATAATAACATACTTAAAGCAATTTTCAGTCTGAATATAAAAAGGGTGCTGGTCCTGTAAGAACATGGTTTCAGAAAGGGTATTTCTACCACAACTAACAATATATTAAAAATACCAAGTTGATACACTTTACACAGACTTAAGTAGATCATTTCATTTCACTAAATAAGTAACTTTTGGCATTGCGGTTTCTATCTTTCTTGGGTTAACACTTATCTATCAAAAATAACCCAAAACGTTAAATTTCAAGGTCCGCTATGCAAATCTCTTAATTACTTCTGGTGTACCACAAGGAAGTCATTTGGGGACACTTCTTTTCAATGTTTTTTTTCTGACTTTTCGGGATATTTAGGCGCCATAGCACATATTGCTTTTGCTGACGACTTAAAAATATATCAAGTTGCAAAGGATAACTCTGATGCAGTTATGCTTCAATCAAGCTTATCAGACTTACAAACTTGGTGAACATTTAATAAATTGAAACTCAACATACAGAAATGTAAGGTTATCAGCTTTACCCTAAAACGTTCTTCTTTATATATGAATATTAAATAGATAATTATACTCTTGAAAGATTTTCTAGCATTACTGATGTAAGAATTCTTCTCGATAATAAACTTAATTATAATCTTCACTATGACCAATTAGTCTCTAAGGCAAATGTTAGGTTTCATTTAGAGAAGAGCTAAAGAATTCAATGACATAATTGTGACAAAATCCCTCTATGGTTGCCTTGTTCTATCTATTTTAGAATGCGGTAACATAATTTGGGATCCAGAGTTTTAAGTTCTCTCCAATAGAATTGAATCAGCTCAAACGCAATTTCTCTTATTTGCATTAAGAAGTGTGTACAGTCCTTCTAATTTTGTTAATGTTCCTAGCTACAATATAAGACTTTAGTCATTAAACTCGCTTTCTCTATCTTCACGAAGACAAATACTGTCATCATGCTTTACTTTTGATATATTAAATAACAGTATTTCTATTCAATATATTAATAATAAGCTTAGAGTTAACGCTATTATTCGGCATACTACCAATACAAGATTTTTAATGGCTTAACAACACAATACAGAGTATGGAAAAAATTAACCCATCAATAAATGACGCCCTACTTTCAACAAAAGTAATCATCTTTATTCCACATCTATTTCTAAAACTACTTTTAAACATACTTTACAACAACTTTTTTTAATTTAATGACTTCAGACATTTTATTCAGACGGTTTATTTTATTGTATACATCATAGTGGGTATGCACGGGTATCTAAAAGTTGACAATAATTTTAACATAACACACAACACACTTACTATATTGCATAAAAGTAAAACAAACCAGCTAATTATGTTTATACTCGTGCTTACATATTATATGACATCGGTTATATTAAAATTGCTCCTCCGTTTGTAACGCATTGGTACGTATCGAATCAGCATCGAAAAGTAAATCGATCGTGTGTCAGCACGATAAGTCAAAAACTAAAAGGGCTAGAGTTTTGAATTTCACACAAAGCCATTTTTAGACAATTTCCAGGTTTCCTATTGTTTTTGGTTAAAATCGGACCAAGGCTTCGGGGAGCTCACTTATCAAGATAAGTAGTTCATTTTCATTTTGGTAGCTTTTTTTTTGTATTTATTAAATTTTGGGAAGACTTTTTTCTTTTTTTTCTCTATTACTGTTAGTTTGTAATATGGTTAAACTTTTTGCTTACTAATTTTAAGTAAAAAATTTTTCTTTTTTACTACCTGATATACGTAAGCAACACAAATAAAACTTTTTGCTAAAAATAAAAAAATACAACCTTTAAAATTATTAAAATTTAGTTATAATTTATTATCAATAGTTTATGTTCTATCTTCATTAACACTTTTTGGTATTTAGATAATAACATTAGATTTAAAAACACAATTTTTAAAAATTTTTATAACCTATTAAACTATAAAATTAATTATAATTATATTTATTAAATAAATAAAAAAAAATAAATTTAATACATTTCATTTTGTATATTTATTACAGACATTTTAATTATTGCTTTTTGAAAACATTTTCTTTTTTTAACTCAAAAAATTTGTTAATAATATAAGATAAACTTTGTTTACAATAAAATTTGGTACATCTATTAACAATTTTACATCTAATTTATTTATTAACACTATTAACATCAATTTAGTAACATATCACTAAAACTTAACTTAGAATAAAATAATACACTAAATTATTAATTTCATTTTTTTTTTTGCTTTGTAGTATATCTTGACCAAGTCCATAAAATTATTTTGTACATAAAATTATTTTCACAAATGTAAATGATCAAAAATTATTATTTAACATTATGAGAAAATATGCTGACATAGGTCAACAATTTCAAGTGGAACATCTGTTCACTAATATTTGTATGAATGCAAGTGCAATGCCTTGTATGGTACAAATATATTATTTTTGTGTGATCATATTTCATATTTTTATTTTTGTATAATGAATGATAATGATTCATATAATCATTATTCATATTTTTGGTTATTGATCTTTACATAGATATGAATTAGGTCAAAAATATTATAATGCATTCTTTTAACCCAAAATTTAAATTCTTTCTAACTAAGCAATAAATTACAATAACTTATTGCTCTAGATAAAATTTGTATGGATTTTAAAGAATCCAAAATTGTATATAAACCCTAGTTTGTTCAAATAAAGATCAGAGTTAATCTAACTCCAAATATAATAACATATCTATTATTTTATAATTCATTCCCGCAGATCCTTTTGCATGAAATAAAATATTTAATATAAATATTAATAAATATTTCTTGGTGCAAACATGCTTATATATGCATGATTGTGCTAATATATATAATATAATAATACAAAAACAATCTAGCACTAATTGCTGAATCGACTAGCAACTTCTTCTTGCTACTAAAATAAGAGAAGAAACTTTTGCATCAGGCAATCAACTTGCCTGATCAGAATGTGTTAGGGCAAGACTAAAAATTATTAATAGATATTACCGACGGACGAAACATATCACATGGCGACCCTGCATTTACGTGGAATTTAGTGTAGTGAACAACTCAACAAAGATAAAAACAGTTCACCAAATCTGAAAAGCAGAGACAGGAAGACCAAGAAAAATCAAATTGAAATTGTAACAGATGAAGAATTCCATAGGCGTTTCGAAGATTTAGCATCCCATATACAACAAATACAAAATAAAATAAAAGAAAAGAGAAAAGCAAGAATTGAAGGAAGAATTAGAAGCTGCAAAAATCAAAATAACAATAGACGAATATAAACAACGGGTACAGTTCAAAAAGAGGAAAAGAGATGGCAAAGATTTTCAAAAACGAAGGGAACTGAGCAGATTATATAGTAGTCTGCCATACACCAAATCACTAGAGAACAAAGAAGAAGCCCTAAGAAAAATTAACTAATTAAGAAAAAGGTCTACAAACAAACTAAATTAACAAAAATGGGTTTTTTCTCAGAAGAATCCAGCTCCACAATAGTACAACTTGCAAATCTAACCACAAACGAAGTCTTAAAGGAAGTGATAATCACCATCAACATTTTATTCACATATGAAGCAGTAAAATACTTCGTCAACAAGAAAGCAGCGAAACGTGCTCAACGTTTATCTACAATCTAACAACTATAAATAACTAAAACTAACTAAATTTTGAATATTAAATTTTTTTTTTTTTAATAAAATTGTATAAAAATAAAAATACAAATAAGTAAAATTTTTTTTTAAATTAGAATTTATTACAAATAAAAATTTTTTAACTAAAATAATGTAAACTAATTTAAAATGTTTCAAATTTTATTAAAATAATTCTTAAAATTTATTTATTAAATGTAAAATAATGTAAAATATAACAACAAATATTATTATAATTTTTTTTAAATTTTGATTTTAATGGACAGTAAAATAAACCGACTTATTGACCTATTAAAAACGTTAAAGAAAAATCCAAACAGAACTTATACACAAACCTTCATTGATGACAAATAACAAGAAATAAGAGAAACTTGGGAGTTATATGAAAACAATAAAAAAGGTGATTTTCAACATAACTTAAGATTAAAAGAAATAATAAGGCATATAAATATATATCTGAAACCAAAAGTAGAAATAGAGGCAGAAAACATGGCAAACTTTGAGTTAACAACAGCAATAAAAGTTGTACCACTATTTTTATTTTATTTTTTATTTATTCATTTATTTAGTTTAAAACTAGTTTAACAATTATCACATTTTGTTTTTATAATCTTTTTTAAATATAAGAAATATTTTCTTTAATATACTTAATAATTAATTTTTTATAAACTTCTAATTTTGATTCAATTTTTATTTGATTTGGTAAGGCATTATACATTTTTAATCCATTGTAAAACAATATTTTTTTATTTCTTTCATTTCTTCTAAAATCTAATCTATTTCTTAAATAATAATTATGAACTTCATTTACATACAATAATTTTTCAGATAGATAATTAGGTAATAAACCATATTTAATTTTAAATACTTGAATTAAAACATTCATTATTACTTTTTGCCTTACGCTTAACCACTTTAATGTATTTAACATATATAATCTAGCTGTATATCTATTAACTTTTAATATAATCCTCATTGATTTATTTTGCAGTTTTTGTAACCTACTCATCATACTTTGGTTTGACATAAAAATTATTGAAGAGCAATACTCAAAGTGGGGTTTTATAATAACATTATATAAATTAATTGCACAAGCTAATGTGAAATTCTTTCTAATTTTTGAAA
Organism: Dolichopus griseipennis; assembly: GCA_963082915.1. Lineage (NCBI taxonomy): Eukaryota > Metazoa > Arthropoda > Insecta > Diptera > Dolichopodidae > Dolichopus > Dolichopus griseipennis. The sequence continues at coordinate 130,005,908 of OY720443.1, read as the reverse complement.
AAAAGTAAATTTTTTTAGCAATTTTTTTACAAATGTAATCAATATGCGATTTGAAATTTAAATTATTATCAACAATCACCCCTAAATATTTTATTTCATTAACTATTTCTATATTTTCATTATTAAAAACAACAAGGTTATTATTTAATTTACTATTAATTATCAAACATTTAGTTTTATCAATATTTATTTTTAGTTTGTTCATTTGGAACCATTCATTTAAATTTTGTAAATCTAAGTTTATTTTATTAACGCAATCATTTACATTATCACCTATTATATATAAAAGAGCATCATCCGCGAAAAGTGCAATTTCATTAAATTTAATGCATTTCTGAATATCGTTGATGTATATTAAGAACAAAAATACTCCAAGAACTGATCCTTGAGGTACTCCAAGCTTTGTGTCTATTACTTCTGAAATACATTCTTTTACTTTTGTACGTTGCTTTCTATTTTGTAAATACGATTCAAACCATTTTATTTCAGTACCAGTAACACCATACCTTTGAAGTTTTTTTAATAAAATTAATCTATCTATTGTTTCAAAGGCCCTGCGTAGGTCGAGAAATACTGCAACAATTGTCCTTTTATCGTCTACTGCATCCTTCCAATTAGTTATAACCAGATTAAGTAGAGATTCACAACTGTGTCCTCTTCTAAAGCCTGATTGCAATTTAGCGATTAAATTATTTTTTTCAAAATAGTTTGTTAATTGTTCAAAAACAATTTTTTCTAATATTTTTGATTCAATGCAGTTCATATTCACAGGACGAAATTCTTTACAATTTTTTGTTCCAGCTACTTTCGGAATGGGAATTACAACAGTTTCTTTCCAAGTATCAGGGAAAGTACCTGATTTCAACGATTCATTAACAATAGTTAAAAAATTATCTCCAATTAAATCAAAACATTCAATAAAAATATTCTTATTCATCATATGAAGATCTCTTTTGTTATTTGATGATTTTATAACTTTTTTTAATTCTTCAATACTAATTAACTGTAATTTAAATTGATAAGAATAGTTGTCAATGATATTACTATATTGCTTAAATGCTATACTACTATTTATTTCACTTATACTATCTACAAAATATTGATTAAATTTTGTAGCAATCTCAGCCTCTTTTGAATATATTTTACTCCCGGAACAAACTTCTTTGATTTCATTCCTTGGTTTTCTTAATATATAACTTTTTATTTTAAGCCACATAGATTTTTGGTCTCTTGCATTTTCAATTTGATTATTAATAAAACTATTTTTTGTTTCAAAAAGTTTGTTGGAATAAATATTTCTAATATGTTTATACCTATGCCACTCATTTATATTATCTATCAAAATTGCTCTCTGGTATTGTTTAACTTTTTCTATATTCATAATTCTTAGTTCTTCTGTATACCATTGACAACTTTCCCTTATGGTTTGCTTTTTTACAAATTCTTTTAAAATTGTAGTTAGAGATTTACTAAAAATATCAGCTTTCAAATTACAATTTGTATAATATACTGTTAGCAATTCACTTTGGCATACTTTTGCCCTAAATATATGTATTCTTATTGTATTTAAAATATTTAATGTTTTTTTTAACATCCATAGTATTTTCATTTTGTATACTTATTACTATTGTTTCACGATCACTTATTTTTAACTGGTTGTCCACCATTACCTTAACATTATATTTGTCATTTACCATTACCAAGTCAATTAGTGTTTTAGAACGCATGGTGATACGTGTTGGTTGTCTCACTACCTGTTTAAACCCATTGTCATGAATTATACCTTCTAAAAAATTTTTTGTATTACTGTTCATTAGCCAATTTATGTTAAAGTCTCCCATAATAATAGTTTTTTCTGTATTTTCTCCAATATCTTCAATCCATTTTGAAAAATTCAGATAAAAATCTGAATTGATATTTATATATTTTGGAGATCTGTATACCACCACTATATTAATATATCGATTTTGTTTATATATTTTTACATTTATCCCCCACCAATTCAATGCTGAGCTAAAGTAGCTTATTATCTCATAATTCCAACATTTTTTTAAATAAATTAGTATACCACCCGTATGTTTTGAAGTTGAATCTACTCTTATAATATTATAATTCTCTATATAAATTAAACTATCATCATCATCCTACGTTAAATGAGTTTCAGTTAATGAAATAAAATCGTATTTTTTAGGAATAAGTACCGATTCTATTTGTGCAACATTATTTATCGTACCTTGTATATTAAGACAAACACCTTCAACATTCTTTAATTGTTAATATGCTGTTTTACTTCTTGCAACATTTAATTTTTTTACATAACTAGGACATGATACACTTCTGGAGTTGTGTTCCACATTCAAGTCTGTAAGACCTAATTTAAACTTAGCTCTTATACAATTTACACATTTTTGAACAGCTTCCTGACATTCATTTGATTTATGATCAGTTTCACCACATTTAAAACAACAAATTCCATTTTTACAATCTGTAGCCTTATGATTAAAACCATAACAATTAAAGCACCTTAAAATTTGTAAATGTTCATATACCTTACAACGATCCCATTCTATATTAATTTTTCCAATTTCCATAATTTTTTTAAATGCATTTCCATCCATTTCAACTATTGCATTAAAATAATATTTTTTATTTTTTTGAGCCTTATATACCTTTAAACATTTCACCTCACTAAATTCTATACTATTTTGCTTCTTTATTGCATCCACAATTAGTTCTTTAGATATTTCTTCACTCATTCCCACAATTAATATCTTGGGATTTATTTCTTTAGTTACCTGAATATCATAATTTTTACCTAATTTTTCTTTTATTGCATCTTCTACTATTTTAACAGATTCTTTATTTTTACAAGTAATAGCAATTGCACCATCATTATACCCGTGCATACATATATGACATCGGGTATATTAGATTTGCTCCTCTGTTTGTAACGCATCGATCTAGACGAGCTAGATATAGTGTCAAGGGTACGTATCGGCTCAGAATCGAAAACTTAGTCGATCTAGCTATGTGTGTCTGTCCGTCCGTCCGTCCGTCCGTCCGTCCGTGTGTCAGCACGATAACTCAAAAACTAAAAGGGCTAGAGTCTTGAAATTCACACAAAGTGATTTTTAGACAATTTCTAGGTTCCCTATTGTTTTTAGTTAAAATCGGACCAAGTCTTCGGGGAGCTGCCATACAACTTTTTTGCACCAATATGAATTTCTTCAAAAGTAATTATACTACGAGAATGAAAATTACACACGGTTAGTTTTATAATGACTCCGGCACTTATATGAAGTTTCAAAATGTTAGGGCCCCATTTACGGGGGGCTGCCATACAACTTCTTTGCACCAATCTGAATTTCTTCAAAACTATTTATACTACGGGGATGAAAATTACACACGGTTAGTTTTATAATGACTCCGGCACTTATATGAAGTTTCAAAATGTTAGGGCCCCATTTTCGGGGGGCTGCCATACAACTTCCTTGCACCAATATGAATTTCTTCAAAACTAATTATACTACGCGGATGAAAATTACACACGGTTAGTTATATAATGAATCGAGCACTTATATGAAGTTTCAAAATGTTAGGGCCCCATTTTCGGGGAGCTGCCATACAACTTTTTTGCACCAATATGAATTTCTTCAAAACTATTTATACTACGGGGATGAAAATTACACATGGTTAGTTTTATAATGACTCCGGCACTTATATGAAGTTTCAAAATGTTAGGGCCCCATTTTCGGGGGACTGCCATACAACTTCCTTGCACCAATATGAATTTCTTCAAAACTATTTATACTACGCGGATGAAAATTACACACGGTTAGTTATATAATGAATCGAGCACTTATATGAAGTTTCAAAATGTTAGGGCCTCATTTTCGGGGGGCTGCCATACAACTTCTTTGCACCAATATGAATTTCTTCAAAACTAATTATACTACGAGGCTGAAAATTAAACACGGTTAGTTATATAATGAATCGAGCACTTATATGAAGTTTCAAAATTTTAGGGCCCCATTTTCGGGGGGCTGCCATACAAAGTTTCGATTCAATAACTTTGAATCTAATGAAGCTACAAAGTTAAAATTAAAATTGGGCAGATAAATTAATAGGGCAAGTTACTTGGCAAAGTTGGACATCACTCGAACCTTCGGACTTTTAGGGTGGGCCAATTTTTTTTTTTTTGTTTTTTTTTTTTTTATTTTTTTTTTTTTTTTTAAGCTAAAGTTATGGGACAATGAATGAAAATTTTGTTTATTTTTTTTGTGATTATTTTTTTTTTGTTAATTTTTTTTTTTTTTTTTTTTAAGCTAAAGTTATGGGACAATGAATGAAAATTTTGTTTTTTGTTTTGTGATTTTTTTTTTTTTTTGTTAATTTTTTTTTTTTTTTTTACGTCAAAATTATGGAGTAATGAGTTAAATGTATAAGGGATGTAAATTACGGTTTATTTTATACACCATAGTGGGTATGCACGGGTATCTAAAAGTTGACAAGGGCAACTATAATCTTCCTCGTTTTTTAATTCTTTTAATTTTTCGATTTCTACTTGCAATGTTGAGGGAATAATTTTTGATTTTATTTCATTTTTTGTTACATCACTTTTTTGTTTTTTATCTTTTGGTTTCACAATTATTGGTAATTTCAACGTATCAGCATAACTTGTTGATTGTAAATTTTTTTTTAAATTGTTTTTTTTATTATCTTCTAATTTTTTAATTTCTTTTGATATAAATACTTTATGCTCACCGAATGCCTTATTTACATCAACATTACCATCTTTTATGTTTTTATTATTTTCACTCATTATTTCTCTCATTTCTTTTAATTCTAATGATAATTTTAAAACAGTTTTGTTAATGTTTTGTAAACCATTTTTTGAGCATAAATCACAACTATACTTTATATTTTTATTTGTATTTAATAAATGAATTACACTATTATCCAGCTTAGCACATTTTATATGTATAGCTTTACTACACCCATATGCACATATTATATAGCTCTCATTATTCTTAATTGGTTTATTACAACTTTCTAATAAGCAAATAACACTCATCTTGGTTTTTTTTTTTTTTTAATATTTGCTATTTTCACTCAATAGAAAAATTTTGAGTAATTATTGCCAAAAAAATTACAAAAAGAAAAAAATTTGCATTTGCATTTTTTACAATAAAGAACTTTTTATATCGATATTTTATAATTTATTCAGTTTGACAATTAAAAAAGAAAAAATTTGAAGTGTTCTTTATATTTCTTTATCACTTAAAAAAGTTATTTTTCACAATTATCTTCTGTTAATATATTTTAATTTATTTTTTAAAGTTTATTATTTTCACTCAAGAGAAAAAAATTTGGAGTACTTAATGTCAAATAAATTATAAAAAGAAAAAATTTGCATTTGCATTTTTGCAATAAAATGTTTTTTATAATGCAGTTTTATAATTTATTCAGTTTGATTGACCAAATTTTTAATTTAAAAAATTGTTCTTTATAGTTCTTTATCACTTAAAAAAATAGAATTTCACCATTATCTTCTGTTTATATATTTTTAATTATTTTTTAAAGTTTTAACTAAAATTTCTCATCCACCCACGATATTTTATCTCACTCGAAAGTCCTGAGGGAGAAATTAAGCATCTTTCAAATTTTATAGGTCTTGTAGAATTTCATGCCGACACATTAAAAGATGATACTGTAAAAGAAAAATTGTTAAAGTTTATATTAGCTACCAAATTAGCTGACAAAGTTAAGAATAGATTGATAATAGAGGTACAAATAAATACCATAGATAAATTGAAGGAAGTATTAAATGCAAATTTTAAATCGAAAAAGAACCCAGCAAAAATCCAAAATGAATTAACAAGATTGATACAAGGTAATCAGGATGTTAATTCATTTGCATCAAAAATTGAAATGCTCATTGCTCAACTAAATGAGTTACAAATAGCTGAGCAAGGCGAAAATCATAGAAATATAACAATAAAACTAAATGACCAATTAGGTCTAAATATATTCAAAAATGGATTAAATGAAATGCACAGAGCAATCATTTTACCAGCAAAACCAAAGAGTTTTACAGAAGCAATTCAGTTAGCATCAGAGAATGATATTTTATTCTGCCTTGTAATAATATAATGCATTTTAGAGTAAATAATTTTAGAGGCCAATTCAACAGACAAAACAATTTTAGAAGAAACTATTATAATAGCCACAACAGTAATAATTACAATAAGCACAATTAGCAGTAACAATAACTGCACAAATATAAAATAAAAATAAATAATGTATATATAACATTATTAATAGATACAGGAGCAGATGTATATATAATTAAAGACCACATCATAAAACAACAAGTATTAGAAAATGAAACCTGCCAAATAAATGGCATTACAGATAAAAATTTCATGACAAACGGTGTAATAAATTTAGAATTAAAATTTGAAGAATACACAATTAAACATAAATTTCATGTAATTGATGAAAAAATTAATATAACAGCTAACGGTATTTTAGGTAGAGATTTTCTATATGATAACAAATGCACAATTCATTATGAAACATGCACATTAATCATACCTATTCAAGAAGAGGATATAGTATTACCAATGAGTGTAAATACTAAAACTCTATCAAAAGAAGATAGTATCATCATAGGCAAAGAAATGGCAAAAGGGGTATTCATAGCAAATACAATTATTCCAGCAGAAGGTGTAAAACACGTAAAAATATTAAATACAAGGGAAACCCCAGTAAATTTAAACACAACTGAAATTGAAATTCAACCTTTAAAAAATTATCAAATATTATCTTTTAAAAATAATAATATGTCAAAAACAAGGTTTGAAAAATTAAAAAACGAAATAAATATAGATAACTTAGATACAAAAGCAAAAACAACAATATTGAATATTTGTGAAAAATTTCAAAATATTTTTCATTTGGAGAATGAGATGCTGACAATAAACAATTTTTATGAACAACGAATTTCTACAATAGATAAGTCAGCAGTATATATCAAAAACTACTGAACACCAAATGTCCAGTTACAACAAATTGATAAACAAGTTTCAAAATTAATGGAGGATGATATAATTGAAAATTCCACTAGTCCATACAACTCACCATTACTAATAGTTCCCAAGAAAAGTAAAGAAGGAGAACAAAAATGGAGATTAGTTGTTGATTTTAGATCATTAAACAAAAAAATTGTGGATGACAAGTTTCTATTACTAGGTTAAATGACGTATTGGGTAAATTAGGAAAAGCTAAATATTTCTCAACACTGGATATGACAAGTTCTTTTCATCAAATTCCGTTGCATCCAAAATCAAGACAAATGACAGCATTTTCGACAAACAAAGGACACTACCAATTTAAAAGATTACCATTTAGACTTAAAATTTCAACAAATAGTTTTCAACGTATGTTATCTGTAGCATTAAGGGGCATTACAAGAAGCCGCATTTCTGTATGTAGATGACATAATAGTATTTGGTTCAAATCTAAAAGATCACAATACTAATTTAATAAAAGTATTAGAACGTTTACAAGAATACAATTTAAAACTCAACCCGTCAAAATGTAATTTTTTAAAACAGGAAGTTGTATATTTAGGACATCTAATAACTGCTGAAGGTATAAAAACAGATCCTGCTAAATTTAACACAATTAAAAATTACCCAACACCCAAAGATGCTGATGAAGTAAGAAGATTCGTGGCTTTCAGCAACTACTACAGAAGATTCATAAAAAACTTTGCAGAAATAGCTAGACCTTTGAACCAGTTATTAAAGAAAAAACAAATATTTGGTTGGAGTGACGAAAGTAATAATGCTTTTGAACAATTAAAACCAAAATTAATAGAACCACCAATACTAAATTACCCAAATTTTGCCGAACCATTCATACTAAAAACAGATGCATCAAACTATGCGCTTGGAGCAATGTTAGCACAAGGAAAAATAGGAGATGATAAACCAATTGCTTATGCAAGTAAATCGCTAAACAAGCATGAATTAAATAAACCTATAATTGGAAAAGAACTTTTGGCAATTCATTGGGGTATAAACTATTTCAGACCATATCTTTTTGGTAAAAAATTCATAGTATATACTGACCATAGACCATTAGTGAGTTTATTTACGCATAAGAACCCTTCATCAAAACTTACAAGAATACGTATAGATTTAATGGATTATGATTTTGAAATAATATTTAAACAAGGCAAAATGAATACAAATGCCGATGCTCTGTCGAGAATACAAATTGATTCAAATAAATTAAAAGAAATGTTACCGAAAAATAATATAATTGTAATCACAAGAAATATGAAAAAACAAAAGGAGGAAGGAAGCAATAATATTATAAATAAAAATAATAATAAAGCCACCAAAAACTTAGATGCATATATGAAGACTGATCACCTTCACATTTGGAACGCAACATCAATATCAGATATAAGGTTTATGAATAAATTAAAATTTAATAAAATTGAAAAAACTGACGTCAGAAATAAAAATAAAAGAAATTATAATGAAAATGGAAATGAATTGAAAATTATAGCAGCAAGAAAGGAAATAATTGCTGAATATAGCGAAAAATCATTACCAGAGATAAAATTGGTTCTGAGGAAGCTATTATTCAAAACAAGCAATTTAAAAATTAAAGAATTAGCCTTGGCAAATAATGATAAAATATTTGAATTTATGGATATCCAAACATTTAAAAATATATTTAATGAGCTGCAAAACAAGCCTGAAAATACAGATTGTTTAAAAATTGTATTATATGATCCTCCTATACAAATAAAAAATAAAGATGAAATGCGCAAATTAATTAAAGAGAGTCATGATTCATTATATGGTGGACAATGTGGCATAAGTAAATGCATCAGTAAATTAAAACAAAAATATGTATGGAAAAACATGAATAAAATGATAAACAATTATATAAACAATTGTAAAATATGTAATGAAGTTAAAATAACAAAATATACAAAAGAAAATTATGAGATTACAGACACACCCACAACATCATTTGAAACTATAACAATAGTTACTGTAGGTCCATTAAGACCATCCAACAACTATAGATATATTCTGACTTTACAATGTGAGTTAACCAAATACATTGAAGCATATCCAATAGAAGCCAAAGATGCTAAAACAGTTGCAAAGACAATTGTAGAGAAATTTATATTAAAATATGGATGTATCAAAAAATAAAAAACAGATAAAGGTACAAAATTTACAAATGAATTATTGAAAAATATTTGTAAATTTCTAAATATTGAAAAACTAACGTCAACACCTTACCATCATAAAACGTTAGGTTCTATTGGACGAAATCTTAGACTATTAAATAACTACTTAAAAGGACAAGACGTTTGGGACGAATATTTACCTTACTACACGTACTTCTACAACTCAACAGTCAACACCACACAGTACAACAGGTTACTCACCATTTGAATTGGTATATGGTAAAATAAGTACACTTTCATGTGAAATATTAAATAATAAACATAGTATTTACAATGTAGATGACTATTTAAATGAATTGAAAATTAAATTAAAATATGCTAATGAAAAAGCAATTAAAAATAAAGAAAATAATAAATTAAAACAAAATAATATTAATGAATCAAATTTTAAAATTAATGAATATGTAATGATAAAAGTAGGAAATAAGAAAAGATTAGATAATCCTTTTAAAGGACCATTTAAAATTGTAGCACAAAAAGGTCCACATAGCACAGTAATTATAAAAAATAAGGAAATAGAATTACATAATAACAATATGATTAAATCTAGAAAAACAATAAATATTTTAAATTACTATAAAAATAAATATTAAATGTAAAAATATATAAATTAAAAAATTATATATTAAAATTATTTTTTTTTTAATGATAAATGATTTTAAGTATAATAAATTTTTTTTTCTTTTGATAAATAACTTATTTAAATTTAAACTAAATATAAAATATTTTTAAAAATTCATTTAAAATTAATATTAACATAAAAAATTCGTTTAAATTTTAAGAAATGTAAACTAAAATTTTTTTTTTCTTTGGGGGGAGGATGTAGTATATCTTGACCAAGTACATAAAATTATTTTGTACATAAAATTATTCCCACAAATGTAAATGATCAAAAATTATTATTTAACATTATGATAAAATATGCTGATCATATTTCATATTTTTATTTTTGTATAATGAATGATAATGATTCATATAATCATTATTCATATTTTTGGTTATTGATCTTTACATAGATATGAATTAGGTCAAAAATATTATAATGCATTCTTTTAACCCAAATTTAAATTCTTTGTAACTAAGCAATAAATTACAATATCTTATTTCTCTAGATAAAATTTGTATGGATTTTAAAGAATCCAAAATTGTATATAAACCCTAGTTTGTTCAAATAAAGATCAGAGTTAATCTAACTCGAAGTATAATAACATATCTATTATTTTATAATTCATTCCCGCAGATCCTTTTGCATGAAATAAAATATTGATTGTGCTAATATATATAATATAATAATACAAAAACAATCTAGCACTAATTGCTGAATCGACTAGCAACTTCTTCTTGCTACTAAAATAAGAGAAGAAACTTTTGTATCAGGCAATTAACTTGCCTGATCAGAATGTGTTAGGGCAAGACTAAAAATTATTAATAGATATTACCGACGGACGAAATTTATCACACTTTTAATAAATATATTAGAATATTTAAAAATAATAAACGCACTAATCAATCAAACAGTATAGCTATACCTCTCACTTTTATTCAGTCAGCTATTCACCTAGTTGCATTTCAATTTGTTATATACCAATTTGTTGATAAACTTAAAATAAAGTTCTTCTCAAAATTTTGTCTGAGAAAAATTTAAATTTAAAATTGTAAATTTTTTCCTTTTTATATTTTTTTTTTTAAATATTTTATATAAACTATTAATAAATATAAATTTTATATTAATTAATTTTTTTCACTTTTCGATAATCTTACTTTATTTCGACTTAATGTACAAAGCCAAATAAATAGACGTTATTTTTTGCTGCAGTGAATCTGCATCTGTGTATATACTACAGTATGGGATAACTCACCGTGGCTGCGTCACTCTAAGCAATCCCAATTAGATTGATAGTTTTGACTGAATTAAAAAATTCCACTCATTATTTTCGAATAGTTGATATTCTAAATCTGATTTATGCAGATTCAAATCAGCATAAATTTTGCATATATTAGAGGGCTAGAGTTCAATCACTTCGGAGTATATGTTCACTTTATTTCAAAAAATCCAGCCCTGTTGGCACTGAACAAAACTCAGGTTTTTTCAAACCAGGTTGCGGTTAACTTAAGTACAAACTCTTGGTTACAAACTTGCAACGTTCTTTAGTCGCCAAAGAGGTATTGCTCTTTATATTCGAAACGATACGGCCTACCAAATTCTGAATAAAAATAACATAAGCACAAATCCAGAGTTTAACTATGTTTGGACCAAATTTATTTTTGGTGGCCATTCAACGCATTTTTGTTTTTTGTACAGAAGTCCAAATATTTCGAAGGAGAACCCAATTGTAGAATTTAATATTTTATCAAATTGTATAATTAGCATACTTCAGGACAACCTCGAAACTGAAATCGTTGAAGCCGACGATTTCAATATTCACGATAAAATTTGGTCATAGCGATAGTGCATATACTCTGGATCAATTTCTGGCTTCTCATCCGGAAAAATACCACATTTCTGTCAGCATCTCTCTGGGCAGCTCTGACCACTGCCTTATCAGTTCTCAATTTCAAAATCAAAATTTAATTAATCAAAAAGTTCCTCCCCAACATCAAATTTGGCTCGGCAATGAAGCCAACTGGAATGGTTTAAACTCCTTTTTCAAAAACTTTATTAAATTTTTTTTTTTTTTGTAACAATAGAAATGTTGATGTAGCTGCTAATGCATTAACTAGTGCTATACTCCTTGGCAAATCTTTTTATACCAAGTAAAATTGAAAGTGCTAAACACTCCAACCATAATCGGTTAAACAAAAAATGCAGCAGAGCTAATAAGAAAAAAAATAAATTTAGGCGCAAGTTGTAAAAGTTGTAAAAGATAACTCTGATGCAGTTATGCTTCAATCAAGCTTATGAGATTTACAAACTTGGTGAACGTTTAATAAATTGGAACTCAACATACAGAAATGTAAGGTTATCAGCTTTACCCTAAAACGTTCTTCTTTATATATGAATATTAAATAGATAATTATACTCTTGAAAGAGTTTCTAGCATTACTGATGTAAGAATTCTTCTCGATAATAAACTTAATTATAATCTTCACTATGACCAATTAGTCTCTAAGGCAAATATTAGGTTTCATTTAGAGAAGAGCTAAAGAATTCAATGACATAATTGTGACAAAATCCCTCTATGGTTGCCTTGTCCTATCTATTTTAGAATGCGGTAACATAATTTGGGATCCAGAGTTTTAAGTTCTCTCCAATAGAATTGAATCAGTTCAAACGCAATTTCTCTTATTTGCATTAAGAAGTGTGTACAGTCCTTCTAATTTTGTTAATGTTCCTAGCTACAATATAAGACCACAGACTAATATACTATACAGATCCACAAAAGTTAAAATTTCATATTTTTCAGTAGCGAGATGAGTTCGTAGTTAAGGCACTGTTATACTAGAATAATGTATACATAAAACTAATTTGTTATTGTTTTTTCATTGAGTGTTATACTGACGAAAAAAGAAAAGAAAAAAATAACAACAAAATCAATTTTGTGTTATATGTACAAAAAGAGAATCAAAGAAAGAGAAACCAAAAAATAAAAATTATAAAAAATTGGAATGAGTATATCTATATATTTCATATTAATATTTATATTACTATATATTCAAAATCACATAGTGCATGTGATTGTTTATCTTAAAATGGGAAACTTTTTTTCTTGCCTTTAAAAAGAACTGCTATGTATAAAAAACGTATAATAGACTAGAGACTATTATAAGGATAGATAATAATTTAACGACTGAGCATTTAATGTAGGTTTTGTATATAATTTAGTAAATTTTATAGTGTTATAAACGAAAATGCATGTTGTATATCCAGTTAAATTTTTAATATAAAAATATCATACGCGCCAGTTTAGTTATTTCAATATTTTTTAAAGCTAACTAGCTAAATTGCCGCACAGTCAATTTGGGTATGAAAGTATGTTTTGTTAAAACAAAAATAAGCTAAAGAGTGGATAAAAATTTGTCACAATATTAATTAACTTTTTACAAGTAACTTTAAAAAGTCGCTCGAATGCAATTTAGCTAGTTAGCTTTAAAAAATATTCAAATAACTAAACTGGCGCGTATGATATTTTTATATTATTAAAAATTTAACAGGATATACAACATGCATTTTCGTTTATAACACTATAAAATTTACTAAATTATACAGTCTTACCCCGGTTAACGTTGTTAAATGGTTCCAGAAAAATGCGACGTTAACCGAAACAACGTTATGCGAAGCAATTATATAATTAAGAAAAAAATGTTTGGGTTTTTCAATAAGAATAAAATAAGATTTTATTATTTTTAACTAAAAAGGCATGAATTAAATTTTATTAAAATTGTTTTATTATTTAAGAAAGTGTAAAATTATAAGTACTTGCTAAAAAAGGGGTTACAAGTGTACCAGGTAAATAAATGGGTTTTTTAATTTAAAGTTTTTGGACGAACGTTTTTTGTGTAAGTTTCCCTAATAAATGCTTATGTAAAATGCAATCATTCTTTTCATTTAATTTTACCTCTACCTGTTGGTTTTTCTACTTTGTTTAAAAAATTTACTAGGGTACGATGACTTTTTGGTCTACTGTATATACTACCTGTTGAATAAATGGATGTTGAATATATGGATTAATAAGTGTACCGGAAAAACCAAAAGGGTTTTTTTTAATTTGAATTGTTTAATTTGAATAGTTTTTTTTTCAAAATTCATATTTTAATTAATGAAATATAAAAACTGATAATTTTTTTATGATATACTGATTTTTAATTTTAATTACTTATAATTTATTTAAAATACTGACCATTTATTTAAAATACTGACCCATTAAATAGTAGCCATAAATATATATGTAGTGGCACAATAAAATAAAACAATTGAACATTCACGACAAAATATAAAGAATTTAATGATAACAATAAAATATATAAGAATTAAACAAAATATGTAGGGTTAAGTTCCCTATAATCGAACACTTAACGATACTTCCGACTTTAATTAGTCATAAATAATGTGTATATTGACCGAATAACTAGTTTTATATATCAATCGAAAGTAAATTTAATAACCTTTCGAACTAATTAAATTAAATTAAATTATACAAATTATTAATAATTTTATTTAAAAATTACTAAAAAAACCCAAATTTGCCTATAATCGAACACCAGTTGCCTATTTTCGAAAGCAGATATTCCTTTGTTCGAACACAAATTTTTTTAAAGAATTACTATTAAAAATAGCATGTTTTCATTTATTATATTGTTATTTCTTATGAATTCAAACTTTATAAATACAAAGATTAAATAACTTAATTTAATTTAATAGTTTTCTGGATCATTAAACTATTTCCTAATGTTTTCTTCCGTTTTATTACACGCCTTTGTAATAGTTTCTGGATTACGGTTGAATATTTCCTTATGCCTTAATGATATTTCCTAAAAATATAATTTTTGCCTGGCCTGCCGTTGGTAAAAGGGTTAATTCTTTTCTCCTCCCTTACTTTTTTGGACCACATCTTGGAGCTCTTCTGGCTTTTGTGAAAAGTGGGTTGGTTACAAAATCTCGCTTTTCTAAAACTCGCGTATCAAAATAACTAGTTTTAGTAAATTGATTTGGACGAAAAAGGAACTCAAAAAAATAAAGTAAATCTACCAAAAAACATATCAAATAAAAATTTCATAAATAATATTTTTAAAAGCAAAATTATTGATTTTTGATTTCTTTTTTTAACTTTTTACTTAATTTTTAAAGAAAAGGGTACAATCGTATATTTTTGATACAATCGTATACATAGCAGTTCTTTTTAAAGGCAAGAAAAAAAGTTTCCCATTTTAAGATAAACAATCACATGCACTATGTGATTTTGAATATATAGTAATATAAATATTAATATCAAATATATAGATATACTCATTCCAATTTTTTATAATTTTTATTTTTTGGTTTCTCTTTCTTTGATTCTCCTTTTGTACATATAACACAAAATTGATTTTGTTGTTATTTTTTTCTTTTCTTTTTTCGTCAGTATAACACTCAATGAAAAAACAATAACAAATTAGTTTTATGTATACATTATTCTAGTATAACAGTGCCTTAACTACGAACTCATCTCGCTACTGAAAAATATGAAATTTTAACTTTTGTGGATCTGTATAGTATAAAAGTCTGTGATAAGACTTTAGTCATTAAACTCGCTTTCTCTATCTTCACGAAGACAAATACTGTCATCATGCTTTACTTTTGATATATTAAATAACAGTATTTCTATTCAATATATTAATAATAAGCTTAGAGTTAACGCTATTATTCGGCAAACTACCAATACAAGATTTTTAATGGATTAACAACACAATACAGAGTATGGAAAAAATTAACCCATCAATAAATGACGCCCTACTTTCAACAAAAGTAATCATCTTTATTCCACATCTATTTCTAAAACTACTTTTAAACATACTTTACAACAACTTTTTTTAATTTAATGACTTTAGACATTTTATTCAGACGGTTTATTTTATTGTATACATCATAGTGGGTATGCACGCGTATCTAAAAGTTGACAAGGGCAACTATAATCTTCCTCGTTTTCTTTTAAACTATGATATAATTTTAACATAACACACAACACACTTACTATATTGCATAAAAGTAAAACAAACCAGCTAATTATGTTTATACTCGTGCTTACATATATGACATCGGTTATATTAAAATTGCTCCTCCGTTTGTAACGCATTGGTACGTATCGGATCAGCATCGAAAAGTAAATCGATCGTGTGTCAGCACGATAAGTCAAAAACTAAAAGGGCTAGAGTTTTGAAATTCACACAAAGCCATTTTTAGACAATTTCTAGGTTTCCTATTGTTATACCCTACACCTATAGAATAGATAAAGGGGTATATTAACTTTGGTATGGTGTTTGTAACCACCTAAAGGAAGCGAGCTAGATATGGAAAAGTATATATATTTGTGATCAGCGTGACCTCTTTAGTCGATATAGCCATGTCCGTCCGTCCGTCCGTAGGCACGATAACTCAAAAAATAAAGAAGCTATCTTGATGAAATTTTAACTGTAGGTTACTAGGGCTGAAAGTACGGCGTGGACTGCATATTGGCGAAATAACCCCAAGGGTTCGGATTCTGGACCTTTCAATCAGTCTAAGGGCTAACGAACATATACAAAAAATTACGATTACTCAACAACTAATGACGCTATCTTCATAAAATTTGCGGTGTAGGGTACTGGTAATGAAACTACGGCGTTGATTGCGTACGGTGGGTAATGTACAACGGGTTCGGAACTTAGAACTTTTTGATCGAATTTAGGCCAAACGACCATAATTTTGAAACCAATAAAGATAGAACCTCCAAACTTGGTATCAGGGTGTCTCTTTCTATTTCCTTAGTGTCCTTGAAATTTGGCACCAATTGGAGTAGTGGGTTGGGGACCAGCCACACAGTTCCAAAGACCTTAAAGCATATTTTCGAAATTAATAAAGATAGTAACTTCAAACAAATTTAGAATATTCAAATTTGGTACATGGGTGCTCTTTACTATTTCCTGCGCGTTCTCCTAATTTTGGAACAATCAGAGTGTTGGCTCAGTACCCCTCTTACACCCCCCAAGGTTTAAAAGCATCATCGAAATTAATAAAAATATTAACTTAAAATTACGATAGAACGTTCCAATTGTGTACAAGGGTTAACTAGTATTGAAAGTATGACGGGGACTGCATGTGGGCGAAATCGTACTATGGTTTCGGGTTCTGAAACCTTTAAAAGTTCAAAGGCTAACGAACATATATCTTAAAAGCAGTATAACTCAAAAAATAATGCCGCTATTTTGATGAAATTTTAACTCTAGGTTACTAATAATGAGAGTACCATGGGAATTGGTTCTGGTCGAGTTAGGACAATGAGTTCGGATTCTAAAAGCTTTTGATCGATCTGAGGCCAAACGAGTATCATTTCGAAGCCAAAGAATATATTTCCTATTTCCTCCTAAGATATCCATAAATTAAAAAGCTTATCTTTGAGATTTATGAAGATAAAAACTAAATTTGATACACGAGGGTTCTTTCCTATTTCCGTTTATATTTAACACTTTTATATTTTTGAAAGGCTAAGAATTTTACCATAAAATATATTTTGTATAATATTTTATAAATTAAAAACAAAATATTTTTTTAATAAACTGTTAAATTACTTTTTTTTAATGTTAATCATATCATATATTTTATTGAATTATTACCAAAGGTGATATATAATTAAGACATTGTGTACAATACTTAAGCTATATTCAAAGGTACTTGCTGCATTTATGTAAAATTTATTTTTATATATTTAGAAATATATTTATAGCATATTTTGCGTTTATAAGCTTTTCTAATAGGTACATAAATTAACAATTTAAAATAATTGCAATTTTGAAAAATTTGAATTATAAAAATATTATGCTTAGATTAGCTTTTTATCACAAAATTTAATAATTCAAATTTTTTCACTTTTGTAATAATATAATACTAGTTAACCTTTGGACACAATTCGGAATGCCTTTTACGCTTTCTACTACTTTTTGATTTACTATTTGTTGTAAATAAAATTTTTAATGATAGTCTTCATTTTGTTTCATTAACAATAAAGAATAAAGTTGGTAAACTGGGTCGGTAAGGGTCATGTAGGTATACTGGGAGATTCGACCATGGGTTCGGAACCTAGAACTTTTTGATCAAATTTAGGCCAAACGAACATAATTCCGAAAGCAATGAAGATAGAACCTCCAAATTTGGGTTCAAGGTGTCCATTCCTATTTCTTTATTGTCCTTGATTTTTGGACTTGATTTTTGGTGTAGTTGGTCGGGGACCAGCCACACATTTCCGAAGACCTTAAAGCATATCTATAAAATTAATAAAGATAGCAAATTGAAACAAATGTAGAAGCTTCAAGTTTGGCACAAGAATGTTCTTTACTATTTCTGTGGCCCCCTAAATTGGGATCAATTGCAGTTGTGGTTCATTACGCCTCTTAGACCTACCAAGGTTTAAAAGCTTATAATCGAAATTATTAAAAATAGTAACTTAAAATTAAGTTAGAACGTTCCAATTGTGTACAAGGGTTCACTAGTATTTAAAATACAGCGCGGACTGCATATGGGCGAAATCGTACCATGGTTTCGGGTTCTGGAACCTTTGAAAAGTTCAAGGGCTAACAAACATATATATTTTAAAAATAGTATAACTCGAAAAATGATGCCGCTATTTTGAAGAAATTTAAACTGTAGGTTACTAGTAATGAAAGTATCATGAGAATTGGTTCTGGTCGAGTTTGGTTAATGATTTCGGATTATAGAAGCTTTTGATCGATTTGAAAAATTTGAATTATTAAATATATTGATTAGCTTTTTATCACAAAATTTAATAATTCAAATTTTTTAACTTTTGTAATTGAATCGAGATAAATATATTTTCATTTATTTCAAGTTTTTTTGTTTTTTAATATTTTTAAACAGATAAAGTAATTAGAAAATGTGTTTTAGTACTATAAAGTTAATTTGGTTAGCCATGTCTTTAGATCAAACTAATAAAATCTTTTATGGTTTTAAAATGACTTAACTACCCTTTAAATTTGAACCAAATAGGTTTAGGGTATTTCTAAGTTGGTTGCACCGACTGATTGTTTCTTTACTTGTTTTTGGTTAAAATCGGACCAAGGCTTCGGGGAGCTGCCATACAGCTTTTTTGCACCAATATGAATTTCTTCAAAACTAATTATACTACGAGGATGAAAATTACACACGGTTAGATATTTAATAGAGCATACACCTATATAAAGTTTCAAAATGTTACGGCCCCATTTTCGGCCCCAAGCTAGCATACAAAGTTGTCAATTATTTTTTTTTGTTTCCAATTAGAACTAATTTTTGTTTTTGAATTATTTCATTTAAATTGTTAATTTTAGTGTTACTAATTTGTTTCTAATAAAAAAAAGGGAATAAAAATTTTTATTTGCTGTATGGTGGTGGAGTTGGATCAAATAATTTATCAAGATAAGTAGTTCATTTTCATTTTGGTAGCTTTTTTTTTCGTATTTATTAAATTTTGGGAAGACTTTTTTCTTTTTTTTTCTCTATTGCTGTTAGTTTGTAATATGGTTAAACTTTTTGCTTACTAATTTTAAGTAAGAAATTTTTCTTTTTTACAAGCTGATAAACGTAAGCCATACAATATATTAACTTTGGTATGGTGTTTGTAACCACCTAAATGAAGCGAGCTAGATATGATAAAGTATGTATATATTTGTGATCAGAGTGACCTCATGAGTCGATAAAGGCATGTCTGTCTGTACGTCCGTAGGCATGATAACTTAAAACTAATGGAGCTATCTTGATGAAATTTTAACTGTAGGTTACTAGTACTTAAAGTGCGGCGGGGATTGCATAAGAGCGAAATCGGCCAATGGGTTCTAGTTTTGAACCTTTTAATGTTTTTAAGGGATAACGAAAATATATAAAATATCATGGTAACTCTACAACTAATAACGCTATCTTTATCAAATTTGTGCTGTAGGTTACTAGTCATGGAACTACAGCGGGGATATCGAACGGTTTAAATTGGACCATGAATTCGGATCCTAGAAGTTTTTGATTGGATTTAGGCAAAACGAGCATAAATCCGAAAACAATGAAGATAGAAACTCCAAATTTGATATCAGGGTGCCTCTTCCTATTTCCTTAGTGTCTTTAAAATTTAGGACCAATTCGAGTAGTGGGTCGGAGACCATCCACACAGTTTCGAAGACCTCGAAGATCGAAATTATTAAAAATAGGAGCTTAAAATTTATATAGAACTTGCAATTGCGGGTTAACTAGTATTGAAAGTATGGCCAGGACTGCGTATGGGTGAAATCAGCCCAAGAGTTCGGATTCTGGACCTTTTAATCGGTCTAAGGGCTAGCAAACATAAACAAAAAATCACGATAACTCAAAAACTAATGAAGCTATATTGATGAAATATAAACTTTTGGTTACTAGTAGCGAAAGTATGGTAGGGATTATATATGGGTGTGGATTGTATATGGCCCATGGGTTCGAATTCTGGACCCTTTAAACCGTCTAAGAACCTTAAAATTTAGGACGCAGGTTTTTTTTCTTATTTGCTTTGTGTCCGTAAAATTTTGGATGAATTTGAATAGTGATTTGCATACCTAAGATCTTAAAGCAGATATTCGAATATAATAAATATAAAAACTTGAAATAAATATATAAGCTTTAAATTTGATATAACGGTGTTTTTTCCTATTTCCTTTGTTTCCCCGATATTGAAACTTAATTGTGGTGGTGCTTCAGGTGCCTTCTAAGAAATCCCGAAATTGAAAAGCTTATCTTCGAAATTCATAAAGATAGGAACATTAAATTTGATACACGAGGTTTCATTCTATTTCCATTCTTATTTAACACTTCAATATTTTTAAAAGGCTAAGAATAAAAATATAACCATAACCATAAAAAATATTATGCCTTTTATTTTATAAATTAAAAACAAAATATTTTTTAAATAAACGATTAAATTTTTTTTTTTAAATTTTATAATATCATGTATTTTACTGAAATATTACCATATGTAATATATAATTAAGAAATTATGTACGTAATTAAGTTGTCGTCAAAGGTGCTTACTGCATGTAAGTAAAATATTTTGAAATTTATATGAATTATATGAAAGTTTTAAATTTTTCATTGTATGTTAGAAATACATTTATTGCAATTTTGCATTTATAAGGTTTTCTAAGGTACATATACTAAGAATTTAAATTAATTTTAATATTGAAAAATTTCAATTATTAAATTTTATGATAAAAAGATAATCAAATTAACATTAAAAACCATTAAATTATATAAAATTTTATATGCCACGGCTGGGTGGCACAGTGGTTGAGTGCCGACCTTCATCCGGAAAGTCCTATGTTCGAATTCTAGTGAAAAGTGAAAAACTTTTCTGGTTTTCAACTCGGCTTCATTGAGTTCAAATTAATGGCTTATTCAATAATTAAAAATTATATATCTTTAATAAAAAATTCGTGAATATAACAATATAAGTAATAGGGGTATGGGGTTGCAGTTATATGGAGCGATGAAGAAAAATGTCTTTGGTATGTATTTTAAATGGTAGAAATTTGTCTAAGCTAGAAGGTTCAAAGCAAAGCTGTTAGATGTCGGTAGTGAAGAATGAGGATTTTAGTAGATTATGTCTTTGATAGATTTTAAGTTAGAAATAAGGTTGTTGTGTTTGTGACTTTGGTTTGAATTGAAACGAGTTGGAACAAATTGAAAAATCTTTGAACGATTGTGTGTGTGTGGGTGTGTGTCGTTGATATTAAAACACTTCAATCGGTGAATGTGGTGGTGGACAGTGGTTCTTGCGGTGGCAATTTTTTTTAAACTGAAAACTGAAATAAATGTTAGGGGGACTTCGCCGCAGCGTTTTGTTGTTTTTAATACTAAAGAAGAAAAAAACAAATAAATTATTCAATTTTTTTCTTATCTAGAATAAATGTTATAGAATTTTTAAAAAACTAAAATGATATCAGAGTATTTCTTTGGCTAATATAAAAAGAAAAGAAAAAACCAAAATAAATACATATTACAAAGTTTTTGCATTTATTTTTATACCCTACACCTATAGAATAGGTAAAGGGGTATATTAACTTTGGTATGGTGTTTGTAACCACCTAAAGGAAGCGAGCCAGATATGGAAAAGTATATATATTTGTGATCAGCGTGACCGCCTGAGTCGATATAGCCATGTCCGTCCGTCTGTCCGTCCGTAGGAACGATAACTAAAAAAATAATGGAGCTATCTTGATAAAATTTTAACTGTAGGTTACTAGGACTGAAAGTACGGCGGGGATTGCATATGGGCGAAATCGGCCCATGGGTTCGAATTCTGGACCTTTTAATCGATCGAAGGGCTAACGAGCATATATAAAAAATCACGATAACTCAACAACTAATGACGCTATCTTCATCAAATTTGTGCTGTAGGTTACTGGTAATGAAACTATTTCGGAGATTGCGCAAGGTCGGGATTGGACCATGGGTTCGGTACCTAGAACTTTTTGATCGAATTTAGGCCAAACGAGCATAATTCCGAGACCAATGAAGATAGAACCTCCAAATTTGGTATCAGGATGTCCCTTCCTATTTCCAAAGTGTCTTGGGAATTTGGGCCCCATTGGAGTAGTGGGTCGGGGACCAGCCACACATTTCCGAAGACCTTAAAACATATCTTTAAAATTAATAAAGATAACAACTTGAAAAAATGTAGCTTCCAATTTGCCACAAGAGCGTTCTTTACTATCTCTTGCGTGTTCCCCTAATATGGGATCAATTGGAGTGGTGGTTCAGTACCCCTCTCAGACCTCCCAAGTTTTAAAGGCTTATAATCGAAATTACTCAAAATAGTTACTTAAAATTAAGATAGACCGTTCAAATTGTGTACAAGGGTTAACTAGTACTATAAGTACAACGCGAAGTGTATAAGGGCGAAATCATCCCAAGGGTTCGGATTCTGGACCTTTTAATCGATCGAAGGGCTAACGAACATATATAAAAAATCACGATAACTCAACAAATAATGACGCTATCTTCATGAAATTTGTGCTGTAAGTTATTGGTAATGAAACTACGGCGGAAATTGCGTACGGTGAGGATTTGACAATGGGTTCGGAACTTAGAACTTTTTGATCGAATTTAGGCCAAACTAGCATAATTCTGAGACCAATGAAGATAGAACCTCCAAATTTGGTATCAGGATGTCCCTTCCTATTTCCAAAGTGTCTTGGGAATTTGGGCCCCATTGGAGTAGTGGGTCGGGGACCAGCCACTCAGTTCCGAGGACCTTAAAGCATATTTTCGAAATTAATAAAGATAGTAACTTGAAACAAATGTAGAAGCTTCAAATTTGGCCCAGGGTGTTCTTTACTATTTCTAGGGTGCCCCCCTAATTTGGGGTCAAACAAAGTGGTGGTTCAGTACCTCTCTTATCTTTTTATCACAAAACTTAATAATTAGAATTTTTTTTTTTTGAATTGGAATAAATATATTTTCATTTATTTCAAGTTTTTTTGTTTTTTAATATTTTTAAATAGATAAATTAGTAATAATTTGTAATATTTTTTAATAGATAGTGTAATTAGAAAATATTTTTAGTATTATAAAGTTAATTTGGTAAACTATGTCTTACGATCAAATTAATAACAGCTTTTATGGTGTTAAAATGACTTATGGATATGTCCTTAAATTTGAACAAAATAGGTGTAGGGTATTTCTAAGTCGGTTGCACCGACTGACTATTTGTTTACTTGCTTTAATGTTTTTCGATATTTTCAATTATTTTCTTGCAATTTTTTAACAATTTTAGCTAATCTCAATAGACATCTCTTGAAAAATTCAAGTTTATGGAAGGCAAACAATTCCATTCATTTATCATCTTGATTCTCTCTAATTAAATTGAATTGCCTCAATGTTGATTCAGCATAATTGTTCAGAAACCGTATAAGGCATTTAATTTCTTTTTTGTATTTCTTTCAGAAAAGTTTTTTGTTTGTCAAATAAAATTTGCTAAACATAAGAAATGTTATTGTGCACTCCATTGTGAGTCTAAAAATAACTAATTAAACAATTAATTTAAAAATAAAATATGAAAATAGCAAGAGTTAACTAAATCTTCTGTGCTAGGGTGTAGAAAAAATCTATTAGGTAAGTTTATTAGTATAAGGTTCGATCGCAATTCTATGCTCTTTCCCAGAGAAGATTTTTTTAATTTTTTCTAAAGAAGAATTTAGTTAATCAAAGACATTCATGGATTCATCATCATCATCATCATACAACACAAACCAAGGATGTATGGGTTCAACTGTATTTGTACGACAAGCATTTAAAACATCATTTAGACCTTATCCCCAAGTTGCAATATGTTTCAATTGTGGTGAAAGAATATTGTATACCATATTGTACTGATAACAAAAAAAATGTAAATCATTATTGTTTGAAATGTAACAATATTTTGGGTGTTTATAATAAATAAATAATTTAAAGAAAATATTTTGTATTTATGCAATTGTATAAATTAAATAACTAAAAGATTGTATTAATTGTTAAAATAAAATATTGTTTTTATAATAAATCTTTTTTATTTATCCATGAATTATGATCAGAAGTAAACCCTGTTTTTTATTAGTTTTTAACAATTCATATTCATAGAAACTGCCTTGTATTGATTGTCTTTAATTATATTCTAATAAGTATGTTACTGAGTCGGTATTTACTTTAAAATATTTCAGTTGACCAGTTTGGTGTATACTCCTATTCAAAAATATGTTTGAATTTACTTATTCGAACTGAATCATTAGCTTTATATTTTGCAGGCGGAGCAGTTTTTATATGATTATATACAGTTTTAAGCAAATTTTCAGCATTATTTTTATTGACATCAGACGGTCGTTTTTGAATTGTTCGATGTTTAGTCATGTTATATTGTTTGGTTAATTCTGGAATTAGTTTTATCCATTTACAATTTCCATTAAAACTAAATTCTGTTCACATCTTTTCGTTTAAAGTTCTATTAAAACGCTCTGAAAATGAAGTTTTTAATACGCTAAATGTTGAATACAGATTTGTTTGATATTTATTCATTAAACTTTTGAATATTTTATTGAAGAATTCTTTTCCATCATCAGTTTGTAAATTTTGCGGATGTCTTTTAGAAGTTAGAAAAATATTTTGTATTGCTTTTGTGACGTTCTTCGATGTTTTTGCTTTTACAGGGATTGCTCAGGCATACCTAAAAAAGCAATCAATCACAGTTAATAAAAATTTAAAACCTTTGTTCTCTATATGCTAAGACCCATTTCTACTAAATCTGCTTGCCAACAATCATCAAATCCTTTAATTATGCCTCTACGCCGTTTAAAATTTCTCCGCGCAGGCTTGTGTAGCTCTTCAACCACCTCCCTTTCACTCATTTCTAAATAAAATGTACCTATATGATACATATAATATATATTTATAATAAAAAGCTTTTAAAATTAAAATTTATATTCCTTAATTACATAAAATTATATTATAATTATTTATTTTTTGTTCTTTTATATAAATCCATTAGGTTGGAACGTTTTAACATATGATGTTCTGCTGATTGGCAAGGACAAGTATCTGAAACAATTGTTATGTTGTCTAATGTGTAGGGACATATATAACAATGATATCCATACCCTTTCGTTTTAATTAGGATAGAATTTTTAAATAATTTCAAAAAATGAAAGTGAATTTTTAGTTGTTCATAATATTTCTCCAACAAAATATAATCATATTTATCTAAAAAAAATATTTAAAGAATATGCGATTTGATGTATATCTATTTCGAAAAGCAAATGAAAACTGATCTCCAATTATTCTTTTATAAGTTTTAAACCACTTAAGAAATCCAATGCTGATTGAGCTTGGGCTTCAGCTTTTTGCAGTCTCTCATTAATAAATTTAATTGGTTTTTTTGAAATTCAATGATATCGGTCATCCTTGAACCATCATCATTATCAGAACCATTATCATTTTCCATTTAACAATTCCGAGAATTTGATATGGATTTCCTTTAAACTAGCTTGCATTCTTTCTTCTAACATTTTGAATTTTTCTTATGCTAATTTAAGTTCTTTAGATACTGTTGTCTCTAAATGATCGAACATTTCACGCATTTCGTTTTGTAAAAGTTCTTTCTGAAAGAAAATATGTTTATTTACAGAATTTTGTGTTGCTGCGTCACTTCCATCAATTGGTTCTTGGACATTTGATAAAATTTTGTTAGCTAAATAATAATTTCCTTCAGAAGTTAATTTTAAACCTGCTCTTGAGTATGTATTTTTTTTCAGAAGAAGAAACTGTACTTCGTCCAAATTTATCAAGCGGCATTATGATTTACTGATTTTTAATATAAAAACTTATTGAATTATATTTGCTTCTCTCAACTTTTCAATTATAGACATAATGAAGAAGAAGATTTATTAAAATAATTAGTAAAAGTTTTTTTCGAACAACCTGAACCAGTTTTTTTATTTCTAGTGTTATAATCATGTTCATATAATTTTCTTAATATATTTTTGTATTTAAAACCTTTGTTTCCTTTTATTTCTTCTAAATGAGCGTAATTTCTTCTATGTGCATTTGTTTTATTAAGTACTGCAGATTTACCCGGTGTTGCCCGGCAGCGTGCAAATTGTAAAAAAGCTAGTTTCAGCCAATTTTTTAAAGTACTACTTTGGTTAAAAAAAAAGCATCAAAAAATATTTGTGGAGTTCCGTTAACCCATTGTGGCTCAACAGTTTTTTATAGGTTTTTTCGTTACTTTGCTATAAATTAGAAATTATTTAATCTATTGACTTCAAATTTTTTATATGTGTTTCTCTTTGAGAATAGAGTTCACTCTATTAACAGACATGGAATTTGTTAACCCATCCCAACCCGACGATTATTCAAAAAAAAATTTGTAAGTAAATTACGTAATTAGTTTTACGTAGTAGGTAAAACTTCTTTGAATTAGAGCAATGTTTAAAAAAATGTTTTGTCGAGTTTTTTTAACCGATTGCGAAACAAAAACTTTAAAAATATAATCATATTTATCTAACAGTTTGCAAAACAGTTTGAACGATTATCTCTAATTTTTTTATACGTGGTGCTTTTTGACAATTTAGAGCTCCTTCACGATAAAGTTGAGGTCGCTTCCGGCGAATAATGTTAACTGAATTAAAATTTTTATTTTTATTATTATGTAATAATAATGAAAAGTTTCAAGTGAAATTTGATAAACTTGTTGAAAAATTGCAAGAATAATTCCAAAAAAAGCGTTTTAAACAAATCTCTTTATTACATTTTAAAATTAACATGTACTCGTACACCATCTGTAATTTTTGTGTTAACTTTTTTCAATAACATCAACTTAAATTAAAGCTCCATTGAGTGGCGGGCAACGTGCGCCGGTAATAGCTAGTTTATATATAAGTATTATTATACCCGTTTGACTATAGGTCAAAAGGGTATACTAAATTTGCCATTATGTCATTATACTATGTCAATAGTTTTCTTGAATTGCCAACGTTTGAATAAAATATAGTCAATGGTTTAGAAAAAGTTTAAAAATCTGCTTTTCAACTTATATTTTGTTTTGTACTTACCTGCAAGTTCTACTACGCTCTTCTTCGTTTTTTTACCCTACACCTATAGAATAGGTAAAGGGGTATATTAACTTTGGTATGGTGTTTGTAACCACCTAAAGGAAGCGAGCTAGATATGGAAAAGTATATATATTTGTGATCAGCGTGACCTCCTGAGTCGATATAGCCATGTCCGTCCATCCGTAGGCACGATAACTCAACAAATAAAGAAGCTATCTTGATGAAATTTTAACTGTAGGTTACTAGAGCTAAAAATACGGCGGGGATTGCATATGAGCGAAATCGGCCCATGGGTTTGGATTCTGAACCTTTTAATCGATCGAAGGGCTAAAGGAAGCGAGCTAGATATGGAAAAGTATATATATTTGTGATCAGTGTGATCTCCTGAGTCGATATAGCCATGTCCGTCCATCCGTAGGCACGATAACTCAAAAAATAATGGAGCTATCTTGATGAAATTTTAACTGTAGGTTACTAGGACTGCGGCCGTAGGTTACGGCCCATGGATTCGGATTCTGGACCTTTTAATCGATCGAAGGGCTAACGAACATATATAAAAAATTACGATAACTCAACAACTAATGACGCTATCTTCATCAAATTTTTTCTGTAGGTTACAAGTAATGAAACTACTTCGGGGATTGCGTAAGTTTGGGTTTGGACCATGGGTTCGGAATCTAGAACTTTTTGATTGAATTTAGGCCAAACGAGAATAATTCCGAAACCAATGAAGACAGAACCTCCAAATTTGGTATCAGGGTGTCCCTTCCTATTTCCTAAGTGTCTTGGAAATTTGGGCCCCATTGGAGTTGGGGGTCGGGGACCAGCCACACATTTCCGAAAACCTTAAAGCATATCTTTAAAATTAATAAAGATGGCAACTTCAAAAAAATTTAGAAGCTTCAAATTTGGCACAAGGGTGCTCTTTACTATCTCTTGCGTGTCTCCCTAATTTGGGATCAATTGTAGTGGTGGTTCAGTACCCTTCTTAGACCTCCCAAGTTTTAAAAGCTTATAATCGAAATTACTAAAAATAGTAACTTAAAATTAAGATAGAACGTTCAAATTGTGTACAAGGGTTAACTAGTACTATAAGTACAGCGCGGACTGTATAAGGGCGAAACCAGCTCAAGGTTTCGGATTCTGGACCTTTTAATCGGTTTCAGGGCTAACGAACATATATAAAAAATACGATAACTCAACAACTAATGACGCTATCTTCATGAAATTTGTGCCTTAGGTTATTGGTAATGAAACTACGGCGGCGATTGCGTACGGTGAGGATTGGACAATGGGTTCGGAACTTAGAACTTTTTTATCGAATTTACCAATTTTAACCAATGAAGATATAACCTCCAAATTTGGTATCAGGGTGTCGCTTTCGATTTCCTTGGTCTCCTTGAAATTTGAGCCCAATTGGAGTAGTGGGTGGGGACCCAGGCACTTTGTTCCGAGGACCTTAAATCATATTTTCGAAATTAATAAAGATAGTAACTTGAAACAAATGTAGAAACTTCAAATTTGGCACAAGGCTGTTCTTTACTATTTCCTGCGTGTCCCTCTTATTTTGGATCAATTGGAGTGGTGGTTCAGTACCTCTCTTAGACCCCCCAATTTGTAAAATCTTATCATCGAAATTAATAAAACTAGTTACTTAAAATTAAGATAACACGTTCCAATTTTGTACAAGAATTAACTAGTATTGAAAGTATGACGGGGACTGCATATGGGCAAAATCGTACCATGGTTCCGGGTTATGAAGCCCTTTAAAAGTTCAAGGGCTAACAAACATCTATATTAAAAACACCAAAAAAACTCAAAAAATAATGCCGCTATTTTGATGAAATTTAAACTCTAGGTTACTAATACCTAATGAATGTACCATGGGAATTGCTTCTGGTCAAGTTTAACTTCGAAGCCAAAGAATATATTTCCTATTTCCTATGTGTCCCCGAAATTTTGACTTAATTGTAGTGGTTCAATTATGTTTAAAGGTACTTGCTGAATTTATGTAAAATTTATTTTTATATTTAAATGAATTATATGAAAAGGTCGAGATTTGTAATTGTATTTTAGAAATACATTTATTGCACATTTTGCGTTTATAAGCTTTTCTAAAAAGGTAAATAAACTAACCATTTAAAATAATTGCAATTTTGAAAAATTTGGGTTATTAAATATATTATGCTTTGATTAGCTTTTTAACACAAAATTTAATAATTAGAATTTTTTCATTTTGTAATTGAATTGGAATAAATATATTTTCATTTATAACAAGTTTTTTGTTTTTTAATATTTTTAAATAGATAAATTAGTTAGAATTTGTAATATTTTTTAATAGATAGTGTAATTAGAAAATGTTTTTAAGTATTATAAAGTTAATTTGGTTAGCTATGTCTTACGATCAATTTAATAACAGCTTTTATGGTTGTTATTAAAACCACTGGCTGTTTCTTTACTTGTTTATGATTTTATGAGAGAAATGAAGGCTTCTTTTTTGGAAAAACTGTTTTAAAATACTATGTACTTAAGCATAGTCTGTATGAATTTTTTTTTGATTTTTAGATTTTATTTGAAGAAAACTGCAATTTTACACTGAAATCTATTTTTAAAAAACTGAATCTTATTTAATTCTAATTAATTCTATTTTTAAAAAACACTGAAATCTATTTTTAAAAAACAGGCCGAATAAATGGGTTTATTCATTTAATCCTAATTTATACAACTAATTCCGGTTGCTAAGAGGAACATTTGTACAACATTTCAAGTCAATCGGTCAAACCATTTTGACTCGACATCGAAAAAACAAAAAGCTTAAAACGGCTCTGAAGCCGCAACCTGTTGATTTTTAAAAATATGACATAGCCTATGTCACCCCGGGCTCTCAGAATTATTCCTTTAAAATTTTGTGACAATCGGACCAGTGGTTTTCACGTGAATCCTGGAGAAACAAACAAACAAATTTTCTTCTTTATATATTAGATTTGATGATATGTTTTTAAATCACTTTCAGTATAGGTTATAGGTTTTGTTTTAAATATCAATTCATATTAACCATGTGTTCCTCTAAAAACTTAATTATCAATTAAAATATTTTTAGTAATTTCATCTATTTCAAAATTGGCATTCCCAGGTTTTCGAATATTTAATGACTCATCAAAATATGGTCCATATGTTTTATCAAGTTCTGACTTGTTAGTAACAGAAAATTCTGAAATTGATGATTCATCAATAATATTATCATTGATATATGAAGCTTCAAATTTTATTGTATTTGGCGTTGAAATTATAAATTTACTGTGAATATTACTTTTGTTGCTAGGGGTTTTAACTTCCGGCTTAAATGGCCTCATTAAATTTAAGTTGTTATCATCATCAGCATACAATTTAGTTTCCGGTGTGATAACATTATTTGAAAATTGTTGTTGTTGTTGTTGTTTGACAACATTTGTTAATTCTTTCAATGGTCTTATAATTGGAGAGAAAGCTTCTTCTCGATTATGGTCTTCCGATAGCTTCTGAACCTTTAAAGATTGAAATTTCCTTTTCTAAATTTTTACGCGTTTTAATTAAATCTTTCATAAGTTGTTTATTCATTTTTTAAATACGGATTAGTTCAATTAATAGCTGTAATTTATTGACTGAACTGTTTTCTTGCTAACTGCTAACTGATAATCGCTAACTTCTGACTGGCAACTGCTATCTGTTATTTGCTAACTACTACCTGATATCTATTATATTACCTGTTCTGTTAGTAACTGCGAATTGTTAATAGATCTTGGGTTAACTAAAATTTAGCAAATGCGTCAATATTTTTTCTATAACGTCCATTATTTAAACCATTATCTTTATCAATTATTAGAAACCCATAATTATTATTCCAGCAGCATGCACTTAATTTTTTAAATTCATTAAAAGTCATATCAGAATTTACATGATCATCGTATATATGTTTTAAAATTAAATCATCTTGCTTAAGTATAATTAAAAAATTAGCATTATCTCTAACTAAGTGATTTAGAATTCTTGTATATGATTGCGATATATAAACACTATCTACTTCTTGATGACGTCCCATACAAAAATAGGCTCTTATAATATCTTGTTTATAACAAGCTACATCTTCGAAAATAAATATTGAGTTTGGTTGCGAGGTCAACGGTTCAATTACATCAGCTTTATTTGAAACTTCGTTACATCCCATTCCTTTGATTGATTTTAATAATTTTTTTTGATATTCATATTTAGGTTGATGTAATGATTTCGAGTAAATATATATGCTCTTAAATTTCACCCCTTTGGGATCTAAAAGCATACTCAATATAACATTAGTCTATTAGTCTTCTTATTCTATCCGGAAAGCATTCACTATGTCTTTTTACTTTCTTTTTTGAATTTTTGAGGATCGTCATCAAATAAAAAATAAAAGTTTGAAATGCCTGCATTAAAAAACTAAAAAAAGTTTGAAAAATAAAATCATTTTTTGAAAAATAAAAAAAAAAATATCTTTTTTTTTGTCTTTTTTATTAATATTAAAAATATAATATTTATTAATTTTTTTTTTATATATAACATCTTTTTCACCTAAATCTTTTGTTTGAATCGGTAGAAATCTTATTTTATAAGATTTCCTATTTCCCCATCATTTATAAAATCGAAACTCCCGAAACTTAAAACTTTAATTTCTTTATCCTCAAATGAATTATATCGTATAGGTAAGAATACCTTAAACACGTTGGTTTCAAGAATAATTCTTCCTCCATATTTAGTCGTCACATGTTTTAAAAATTTAATTTTGAAATGTTTCCCTTTCTCTACTCGCACATTTTTTTCGTAGGCACTTCTTCAATGCCGAATTTTTGGTTGATTTTATCGGCAAAATTTTCCATCTTCTACATTTTTAATTTTGTTTTGTTTTTTTTCTTAGACTCTTCTGAGTGTACAGTTTGAATAAAAATAGAGTTTGAATGAATACAAATAGTCTTGAAAAAATTACACGTATTTATATGAAAATAATTGTTAGCATTAGCCTTATTTCATTATAATACCATAAAGACATCATATACATAGAGTATTCATCTAGAACAAAAATGTTAGTCTATTTTGTTGATTTGAAATCACCCCAATACGGTAATCACCGCATTATCGTAAAAAGATGTCCGTATTTTTGTGTTACATAGTAAAATCAAATTGAGATTATTTCTTTGCTTTATTTTTCTTTTTATTTTGTTTGTTTGTCAATCGATGTATGTACAATTGTTTATATTTCGTTATCAAGTTGGACGATTTCTTTTTAAAAAATTTTATTTAATATTTTTATTGCTTTTTTTTGTATGTTAATCGATGTTTGTATGTACATTTATGTATTTTGTATATATGTATTTCTTTATACAATTTGGACGATTCCTTTTTTTTAGAATACAGAGAACCTTTGAAAGTAAATAATAATTATTCAAGCACTAAATGCTATGCTAACAAAAATGTAAGAAATTTGAA
This sequence comes from Dolichopus griseipennis, assembly GCA_963082915.1. NCBI lineage: Eukaryota > Metazoa > Arthropoda > Insecta > Diptera > Dolichopodidae > Dolichopus > Dolichopus griseipennis. Next base: position 129,972,871 of record OY720443.1, on the reverse strand, counting down.
TGTACTTTTTGAAAAATTTTTAAACGGTCTCTTCAAATGAAAAAAATTTGTTTTGCAGGCTTTATTTGAAATTTTAGAGGAGTGCAGATTTTTATTTAAAATTTTCGACAGTTCTTAAAAGGTTAGCTTTCTTTAAGAAACAAAATTTAATTTAAAAAAAAACATTATTTACTTAAAAAATCAAAATAATAAGTTAAGGCAAAAATTAAAAAAGGAAAAACAGGATTTATCTTTATTAATAGCATTATTAATAGGCAGTTTCACTAGCGTATCAAAGCCAAACAACTTTTAAAAATGAATTTTAAAAGTGATAGTAAATGGTCCGAAGATGAAAAAAACGTAGCAATAAATATTCATTTTAATTCTTCAAAAGGGTTATAAATTTTTGAGAAATGAAGTAAAGCTTAATTTGCCCCATTTTAGCTCCCTTAATAGATGGATCCCCATCACACATTTAAATATAGATCTTAACGACAAAAATATAAATGAGTTAGGCATTATATTCTCAGAAAAATATTTAATTGAAAAGTTGGCTGTATTGGTCTTCGATGAAATAGCCATCAGAAGGCTATACTATAATAGTGCACTGGATAAAATTAGTTGTTTTTCTGATTATGGTTCCGGCAGAACAAAAGACATCGCAAAATACATACATATGTATATTTTATAATGTGTATTTACATACTTAAAGGGTTTTTTATTCCGAATGGAATATGAATTTTGAAAGCTTATTTATATACTTTTCCATATATATTTTACCCGGCTTTTTCCCTTTTAGAATTCTAAATTAAATAATAAAATAATAAAACAAATTTTCTATAAGATTAACAAAAATTTTTAAATATATTTTTTTAGCAGATAGTTAAAAACATAAAAATTATTAAAAAAATTTACATACCTATTTTAAACTAACGAAAATTTAAAATACATAGGTACATTAGAAGACAATTTATGGAATTATTTTCTAACGATTTAAAAGATTTGGAATAATTAGTAAGCAAGTAAAAAAATATAAAGCAAAAAAAAGAAATTTCATTCTTCTTTTTCTATCAATATTTTTTTTATTTTATAATCTAAATATACACAAACTGCGTACATACATGATACAGCAATTGATATGATATACATACAAAAAAAAAAAATATTAAAAAAGAGAAGAATTATATACAAATGTACACACATCGATTGACATACAAACAAAAAAAAAAAAATTTAAATTAAAATAAAAATAAACTAAAAAAATACGATAAAGTTGAATTTACGAAATAAAAAAACTTGTCTAACTTTTTTGTTCTACGTGAATACTATATGTATATTTACTTTATGATAATACCAAAAAAAAAATTTACTTAATCTTGAAATAAAATTTTTTTGCGGATGTTTGGAGTCAACTGATAATTCTAGTTTCAATATAAAAAAAATGAATAACATTTTTTTAAATCTAATACAAAACCATGTTCATTATAATATCCAAAAAAAAACAAAATATCTACTTAATCATGAAATAAAATTTTTTTTAAGATGTTTGGGGTCAACTATTAATTCTAGTTTCAATATAAAAATGAATAGCATTTTTTTAAATCTAATACAAAACAATGTTCATTATTTCATTATAATACCAAAAAAAAAACACAAGTAAAGAAACAGTCAGTCGGTGCAACCGACTTAGAAATACCCTACACCTATTTGGTTCAAATTTAATGGGAAGTCCATAAGTAATTTTACAACCATAAAAGCTGTTTTTAGCTTGATCGTAAGATATAGCTAACCAAATTAACTTTATTATACTAAAAAAATTTTCTAACTACTTTATCTATTCAAAAATATTACAAATTCTTACTAATTTATCTATTTAAAAATATTAAAAAACACCAAAACTTGAAATAAATGTAAATATATTTATTTCAATTCAATTACAAAAGTGAAAAAATTTAAATTATTAAATTTTGTGATAAAAAGCTAATCAAAGCATAACATATTTAATAATTAAAATTTTTCAAAATTGCAATTATTTTAAATTGTTAGTTTATGTACTTATTAGAAAAGCTTATAAACGCAAAATATGCAATAAATGTATTTCTAAAATATAATTACAAATTTAGAACTTTTCATATAATTCATTTCAATATAACAATAAATTTTACATAAATGCAGCAAGTACCTTTGAATATAGCTTAAGTATTATACACAATGTCTTAATTATATATCACCTATGGTAATAGTTCAACAAAATATATGAAATATTAAAAATTAAAAAAAAGGAATTTAATCGTTTATTAAAAAAATATTTTGTTTTTAATTTATAAAATATTATACAAAATATGTTTTGTTGTAAAATTCTTAGCCTTTTAAAAATATAAAAGTGTTAAATAAAAAAGGGAAATAGGGAAGAACCCTCGTGTATCAAATTTAAAGTTTCTATCTTCATGAATTTCGAAGATAAGCTTTTTAATTTATGGACTTCTTAGGAGCCACCTGAACCATAACTACAATTAAGTCTAAATTTCGGGGACACATAGGAAATAGGAAATATATATATTCTTCTTGTGCCAAATTTGAAATTTTAAATTTCTTTGACTACCTTTATTAATTTCGAAAATATGCTTTAAGGTTTGCGGAACTGTGTGGCTGGTTCTCAACCCACTACTCCAATTGGTCAAAAATTTCAAGGACACTAAGGAAATAGAAAAAAACACCCTGATACCAAATTTGGAGGTTCTACCTTCATTGGTTTCAGAATTATGCTTGTTTAACCAAAATTCGATCAAAAAGTTCTAGGTTCCGAACCCATGGTCCAATTTTGACTGGACGGACGTACATGGCAATATCGACTCAGGAGGTCATACTGATCACAAATATATATACTTTTCCATATCTAGCTCGCTTCTTTTAGGTGGTTACAAACACCATAACAAAGTTAATGTACCCTTTTACCTATTCTATAGGTATGGGGTATAAAAAATTAATAACATTTCTTTAAATCTAATACAAAACAATGTTCATTTTTCATTATAATACCAAAAAAAAAAGGGGTCAACTGTTAATTCTAGTTTCAATATAAAAATAAAGAATATTTTTTTAAATCTAACTCAAAACAATATTCATTATTTCATTATAATACCAAAGACAAAATATTTACTTAATAATGAAATAAAAATTTTTATTTGAGGATGTTTGTAGTCAACTGATACTTCTAGTTTCAGTATAAAAATGAATAACATCTTTTAATTTTTTTAGTTTAAACTATTACAAACCGAGATTCATCATTTCATAATAATACCAAAAAATTACCTACTCATAATATAAAAAACATTTTTGTGTTTTAAGAACGAAATAATTGACAATTTAAAAATGAACACAATGGAATTAACATTTGAGTGTTGGGAATGCAATTTAGGGCTCACGATGTATTACTGTGAGGAACATAAAACTGATGAGATGGAGCATATTATAGAATGCAAATTATTCCTAAGTCTAGAAGACTTCGCTGGTTATATTTTACGGCATTGGGGGTTGGTAAAGTGCTTTACATCTCATTGTGGCAGATTTTTATTTCGCACATCTTCACAACCATTGCAAGTTCCTACAATTATTCCTAATAATGAATTGTAAAAAAATTTTATATTAAAAAATAAAAAACTTTGTATTATATTTATTTTTTGTTTTATTTTTATTTTATAAAAAGGTATCAGCATTAATATTTTTATGCCCCCATGAGTAAGTTTTTACATTATCAGGCAAAATGCACTTCTTATCATCTAAATAACTTAAAGCTATTTTATTTAGTTCCGGCGTATAAATTGTATGGAATTTAGATTTGAAAACCTGCATATTTCTATACAATATTTTTTTATTTTTCAAGCAATTCCTATAATCATCTATATCTAGATTATCTATCACAAACTTCTTAACACCTTTGGATTTCTTGATAATATCATTTGTAAGCGTCTTTATAGAATACATTTTAAAACGCTAGCCTATAAATTCTGGAAAAATTTTCCCGCTCATTTCATCTTTAAACATTCCTTAAACTTCTTTTTTACAGAAGAAAAATATATGGATTATTTTTCTCATAATCTCAAGACCTGATCTCAGGTATCAAAATATTTATTGAGGTCAGGTCTAATTGCTCCATAAAAATCTTCGGTCTGTACAGTATATACAAAACTATCAGTATCCATATAATTAAGTTATCCTTACTCTTACTTTATTTTATTTAGCATGCTCACTGTAATCGTTAATTGAACTGTAATCAAAGATCAGATTTCTCTTTAAATATTTGTTACAATCCAAAGAGTAAATTTAAGTTGTAATGTAAACTATGTATGTAATATTAATAGTTAACCGTAAAATATCACCACATTGTTTTATATCGCATGATTTTTAATTTAGATTATTGAAACGGAATTCAATTGAGTTGATACCTCTAAACTGTATAGTTTAAGTACAATAAAATTAATAAAAAATTATAAACTTCGAAAATAATTGTTTTAATTATTTTAACTGGCACCCAACGTAAAAAAGTAAAAAATTAAATATTTAATAGTAAATTAAATATTTAAAAAAAAAAAAACCCCATTCACAAGCCTTAGTAATTTGCAGGCTAAATTTTAATAAATAATTATAAGTGATTTTAATAGTTAAATATTATTAGTAAATTCTAATAGTGAATCATAATTATCGAAAGTTAAATATTATTAGTATATTCTAATAGTGAATTAAATATTTAAAAAAAACCCACTCACAAGCCTTAGTAATTTTCAGGCTAAATTTTAATAAATAATTTTCAGAATAATAAGTAAAACATAAACCAATGAAACGTTTCTCAAAGAAACATGTGCTACACGTGTTTAATTTAACTATCAAATATTACTTAATTGGATACAAAGTTTAACTAACTGAATAGAACTGATTATTTGTTAATTTGTTAATTTAAATAAAAATTATAGTTATTAAAATCAAAAGCAGCAATCTATTCTAAAAAATGTATTAAAAGAAATTGAACAAACTAAATCTTAAATCTGTTGTTAAGCAGATCGAAAATTCAAAATAGAAGAAGCAAACCAAAAAAAAACATTCTAATAAATTCAAGAAAATTATATATGAGTATATATATATATCTATATATTCAAAAAATACATAAACCTAAATTGTAAAACAAAAAGATATAATTAATGATTAAATAAAAAAAATACAAAATGTACTCCTACATAATTACATAAATGAAAAGTTCTTAGTAAAAAACAGCAAATCAATAAAAAAATATACACACACAAATATATAAAAAAATTTAATATTTTAACTCTAATTATTAAAAACTCATATTGTTAAAAATAAGAAGGAAATTTTATTAAAACAAACAAAAAACAAATAGTGTTTAATTGTAACAATTTCTCAGCTGAAATAAATAAATAAATTAATATTTGGCATTAAAAATCGTAAAGCATATTATATTATTTTCCATAATATTTTCCATATCATATTATTTTCCGAATCAATGATGTAAATTGCAAATTAATGTTGAACCAGTGGCGTGCATTAATTACACAGGGCGGCAAATTTATCAATTTTTGGATAGACGATTGAACAAACTGCTGTTCTGTATTCTTTAATTTACTGTAAGTTAACCACGGATGCTGATTAATAATTTTTTGATTAAATAGAATTTTTAATTTTATTAAATTTTGTAATAGAATTTTGGAACATTTTAAAAAAAATGCAAACAGTTAGTTGGTTAGTTAGTAAATTTTTTATAAAAATATTGAAATAAATTTAAAAAATTTTTTGAAATGAAAATCCATATAATTTAAATTTCTTTGTTGAAAACATAACTAAAACTATAAGAAGAAAAAAAAATAAAATATAAATTAGAAATAAATATAAATTAGAATATAAATTAAAATAGAAAATGTAAAATATTAGTAAATTTCTTTTATAAAAATATTGAAATAAATTAAAAAAAAATTTTTCAAATGAAAATCCATATAATTTAAATTTCTATATTGAAATCATAATTAAAACTATATAGAGGAAAAAATAATAAAACATAAATTTTTTTTCTTACAAAAAAATAAAAAAAAAAATAAGTTTAAATTTTTGAAATTAGAAATTAAGATATATTGAATTAACTTAATGAAACATTAAGATTAAGTAAGAAGATAAAGAATTAAAGTTTTTTTCTCTCAAAATATTATTAAGGGAATTTAAGTTTAAATTTTCGAAATTAGAAATTAAGATATATTGAAATAACTATTTAAAACGTTAAGAAGTAAGATGATAAAGAATTAAATTTTTTTTTCTCTCAAAATATTATTAAGGAAATTTAAGTTTAAATTTTCGAATTTAGAAATAAAAACGAGGAAGATTATAGTTGCCCTTGTCAACTTTTAGATACCCGTGCATACCCACTAACCGTTATTTATTTCCCCTATGCTATTATAAATATTACAAAAAAAATAAAAAAAATAAAATAGTTAAAAAAAATTTAACTTATTATCCCATAATTTTTGATTAACCCATAAAAAAAAAAACAAGTAAAGAAACTGTCAGTCGGTGCAACCGACTTAGAAATACCCTACACCTATTTGGTTCAAATTTAAGGACATATCCATAAGTCATTTTAACACCATAAAAGCTGTTATTAATTTGATCGTAAGACATAGCTAACCAAATTAACTTTATAGTACAAAAAACATTTTCTAATTACACTATCTATTAAAAAATATTACAAATTCTTACTAATTTATCTATTTAAAAATATTAAAAAACAAACAAACTTGAAATAAATGAAAATATATTTATTCCAATTCAATTACAAAATGAAAAAATTCTAATTATTAAATTTTGTGATAAAAAGATAATCAAAGCATAATATTTTTAATAATCCAAATTTTTAAAAATTGCAATTATTTTAAATGGTTAGTTTATATACCTAATAGAAAAGCTTATAAACGCAAAATATGCAATAAATGTATTTCTAAAATACAATTAAAAATTTACACCTTTTCATATAATTCATTTACATATAAAAATAAATTTTACATAAATGCAGCAAGTACCTTTGAACATAGCTGAACCACTACAATTAAGTCTAGATTTCGGAGACACATAGGACATAGGAAATATATTCTTTGGCTTTGAAATTAAACTCGACCACAACCAATTCCCATGGTACTTTCATTATTAGTAACCTAGAGTTTAAATTTCAACAAAATACCGGCATTAATTTTTGAGTTATGGTGTTTTTAAGATATATGTTTGTTAGTCCTTGAACTTGTCAAGGGTTTCCTGAACCCGAAACAATGGTGCGATTTCGCCCATATGCAGTCCCCGTCATACTTTCAATACTAGTTAACCCTTGTATACAATTGGAACGTTCTATCTTAATTTTAAGTTACTAGTTTTATTAATTTCGATGATAAGCTTTTACACATTGGGGGGTCTAAGAGAGGTCCTAAACCACCACTCCAATTGATCCCAAATTAGGGGGGCACGGAAGAAATAGTAAAGAACCCCCTTGTGGCAAATTGGAAGCTTCTACATTTTTTCAAGTTACTATTTAATTAATTTCGAAAATATGCTTTAAGGACCTCGGAACTGAGTGGCTGGTCCCCGACCCACTAGTCCAATGGGGCCCAAATTTCAAAGACACTTACGCAATAGGAAGGGACACCCTGATACCAAATTTGGAGGTTATATCTTCATTGGTTTCGGATTTACGCTAGTTTGGCCTAAATTCGATCAAAAAGTTCTCAGTTCCGAACCCATTGTCCAATCCTCACCGTACGTAGTCACCGCCGTAGTTTCATTACCAATAACCTACAGCACAAATTTCATGAAGATAGCCTCATTAGTTGTTGAGTTATCGTGATTTTTAATATATGTTCGTTATCCCTGACACCGACTAAAAGGTCCAGAATCCGAACCCATGGGCTGATTTCGCCCTTATACAGCCCGCGCTTTACTTATAGTACTAGTTAACCCTTGTACACAATTTAAACGGTCTATCTTAATTTTAAGTAACTATTTTTAGTAATTTCGATTATAAGCTTTTAAAACTTGGGAGGTCTGAGAGGGGTACTGAACCACCACTCCAATTGATCCCAAATTAAGGGAACACGCAAAAGATAGTAAAGAACACCCTTGTGGCAAATTGGAAGCTTCTACATTTTTTCAAGTTGTTATCTTTATTAACTTTAAAGATATGCTTTAAGGTCTTCGGAAATGTGTGGCTGGTCCCCGACCCAGTAGTCCAATGAGACCCAAATTCCCAAGACACTTAGGAGATAGTAGGGGACACTCTGATACCAAATTTGGAGGTTCTATCTTCATTGGTTTCGGAATTATGCTCGTTTGGCCTATAATTCGATCAAAAAGTTCTAAGTTCCGAACCCGTTGTACAATCCTCACCGTACGCAATCGCCAACGTTTTTTCATAACCAGTACCCTACAACACAAATTTTATGAAGATAGCGTCATTAGTTGTTGAGTTATCGTGATTTTTTATATATGTTCGTTAGCCCTTGGCCCGATTAAAAGGTCCAGAATCCGAACCCATTGGGCTGATTTCGCCCATATGCAGTCCGCGCTGTACTTATAGTACTAGTTAACCCTTGTACACAAGTGGAACGTTATATATTAATTTTAAGTTATTATTTTTAGTAATTTCGATTATAAACTTTTTAACTTTTGGAAGTCTAAAAGGGGTACTGAACCACCACTCCAATAGATTCCAAATTAGGCGGGCATACAAGAAATAGTAAAGAACATCCTTGTGCCAAATTTGAAGCTTCTATATTTTTTCAAATTGCTATCTTTATTAATTTTAAAGATATGATTTAAGGTCTTCGGAAATGTGTGGCTGGTCCCCGACCCACTACTCCAATGGGGCCCAAATTTCAAGGATACTAAGAAAATAGGAAGGGACACCCTGGTACCAAATTTGGAGGTTCTATCTTCATTGGTTTCGGAATTATGCTCGTTTGGCCTAAATTCGATCAAAAAGCTCTAGGTTCCGAACCCATGGTCCAATCCCGAACTAACGCAGTCCTCGAAGTAGTTTCATTACTAGTAACCTACGGCACAAATTTGATGAAGATAGCGTCATTAGTTGTTGAGTTATCGTGATTTTTTATATATGTTCGTTAGCCCTTCGATCGATTAAAAGGTCCAGAATCCGAACCCATGGGCCGATTTCGCCCATATGCAATCCCCGCCGTACTTTCAGTCCTAGTAACCTACAGTTAAAATTTCATCAAGATAGCTCCATTATTTTTTGAGTTATCGTGCCTACGGACGGACGGACGGACGGACGGACGGACATGGCTATATCGACTAAGGCGGTCACGCTGATCACAAATATATATACTTTTCCATATCTAGCTCGCTTCCTTTAGGTGGTTACAAACACCATACCAAAATTAATATACCCCTTTACCTATTCTATAGGTGTAGGGTATAAAAATAGCCCACCCTAAAATTTGTCCAAGTGATGTCCAACTTTGCTAACTAACTTGCCCTATTACTTTATTTGCCCAGTTTTGATTTTAACCTCGTAGCTTCATTAGATTCACAGTTATCGAATTGACAATTTTGTATGGCAGCTGCCCGAAAACGGGGCCGTAACATTTTGAAATTTCATATAAGTGCTCGATTCATTATATAACTAACAGTGTGTAATTTTCATCCTCGTAGTATAATCAGTTTCCAAGAAATTCATATTGGTGCAAAGAAGTTGTGTGTCAGCTCCCCAAAACCTTGATCTGGTCTTAACCAAAAAGAATAGGGAACCTCAAAAATGTCCAAAAAATGTTTTGTGTGAATTTCAAAACTCTTGCTCTAATTTTTCAATTCTACCTCTTATACATAATTAATTTTTAATTCACGAATATATTAAACTTAAGCAAAATCAACTTCATATGATGATATTCATATAATGATCATCATGATAGATAATATTCATCATATTCATAATGTTTATATCTATCAATATCAAAATATACAAAGCATGCAAATACACATATACATATTATTTATGAAGCCATTTACTTAAAAAAAATCTTTGTGTTCTTTTTTGCTTATCTTAAATAAACTACGCATCATTTAAATCATATGAAATTCTAACTCGAAATCGTTATCTACAAAAAAAAAAAAAAAAACAAAAAACCAAAAAAAAACAACAAAACAAAAAAAAAACAAAATTCATATAATTTCATGTTAAATACAAGATGCATAGCAAAATTTCAAATTTTTATATGAAAATATTGGAGTTAAAAAAGTTAGTTGTTCGAGAGCTACCCGAAGTTTTGGTCCGATCTTAACCAAAAAAAATAAGGAACCTAGACATTGATTGAAAAATATTTTGTGAAAATTTCAAAACTGTAGCTCTTTTAGTTTTTGAGTTATCGTGCTGACACACAGACGGACGGACAAACACACATAGCTAGATCGACTCATTTCTCGATTCTGCGCCGATACGTACCCTTGACACTATATCTAGCTCATCTAGATCGATGCGTTACAAACGGAGGAGCAATTTTAATATACCCGATGTCATATGTATGCACGGGTATAATAATTATCTTAACTAGAAGTAAAAAATTAAAAAATAGGAACCTTTTTTTGTTCCTTCCCAAAAGTAATTAATTTAGAACTTAAGTTTAAACAAATACTGAAGAATTTTGATTAAAATTAAATTCTGCGATTGAAGTGTAAAAATATTGAGATATTTTAAATGGGAAACTTTAATAATTTAATTTACGTCTAAAGTTGCAATACCTTTGATTTTGATTTTTTTTATTATTACTATTATTGGTTCACTAGTGCTTTACGAATCAATTTATTTGAATTTTTCTTCTTAAAAGCCATTCTATTCTGTTCTTATTTTTTTTTTTTTTTTTTGCTTTGTTTTTCACCATTTAATCATAATTAAATTTTAAACAAATAAATAATGGCCAATTCAGCGGAATTTCAAGCTACGATCGCGCAGCTTCTTCAACAAAATAATGAGAAATTCGAGAAAAAAATTCAAGAACTGACGGAAAAACTGTCTGTACTAGAGATCAAACACGTGATAGAAAAATACGAACCTATTGATATGTCACAATGTAAACCCTCAACCCTCGAAACAGTTCGAAACTTACCGGAATTCAACGGAGAAAGAATAAAATATCCTGGACGTCTTTTTCTTTATATGAGGGATATTTATAAAGGAACAAATCTTTATGCTCAAGCTCTTTTAATAATTAGAACAAAAATAACTGCCAACCAAATACTTTCCGAGTATAACACCGTACTCAATGCAGAAGCTATAATTGCTAGGCTTGAACACGCTTACGCAGACAGACGTCCTTTAGACATACTCGAACAAGAACTTAACCTCCTAAGACAGGGTAGGCTTTCTATCGATACTTATTACGATAAGGTTGAGAAGCAATTAAGCCTCATCACGAATAAAATCATGATGGAATATACAGAAGAGTCATTTTAGAAGAGTCATCCCGCAACAAACACAACAACAAAATTTAAGTAATCCACATTTCAAAAAAAGCCCTCTATATTCTAGTTCTTACAAACCGAATCCTGTGGATGGTGATCCATCACTGTCAAAACTTCGGCAAAGAACTCTTCATCAACAAATCAATAATACATCCGAAAATTTTAGAACCTTCCATCAAACTAACCCAGCGAATAACCAAACCCCAAAACGAGAAAGAGAGTATTCACATAAGTCTAACCCTCACAAAACCCAAAGGATTAACAACATAAATCCCGAAGAAATAGACTTCTTAGGCGTGTCTGACTATGAAGACAATATAAGTCATTCAAATTGGGGGGAAACATTTGAACATACAGGTTCTACATTTTCTGACGAAGTGAATTTTTTAGATTAAATTCCTCTTCTCTACCCTACGTAGAGAAGAGGCTCAACGAATCAACAACTCTAAGAGTTCTTTTAGATACCGGCGCTTCTAAAAATTATATAAAAAAGATACCTATATTAAAAGGAATCAAGCCAGTCAATAAAACTTTTAATATTAAAACAGTCACTGGAATTTCTCAAATCAAAGAGAAATGTAAAGTAAACTTTCTAGGTAAAATCTCGGATTTTTATATTCTGCCAGGATTATCAAATTTTGACGCCAAAATTGACTACGACCACCTTAAAGACATTCATGCTAAAATAGACACTTCTAAAGGAGAGGTATCTTATAATAATGGAGTTGAAAGATTAAAATTTCTTCCATGTCAAGAAGTTTTTCATCTTATCATAGATTATAATATCATCCCCCTAAATATACTTCCCGAGTTTAAGTTACTTATGACAAACAATATAAGAGCCTTTGCAGAACCCAATGAATTTCTACCATATAACACAAATGTCAAAGCTACCATAAACACAGTAACTGAAGACCCTGTTTACACAAAATCATATCCCTATCCATTAGCATATGCCGGATTTGTTAATAAAGAAGTTCAGGAACTTTAAAAAACCTACCATAGACGACGTTTTAAGGGAAGAGATTGGAAAAACTTGCCATGTTTATATTGATGATACCATCATATTTTCAGAAAGTGCAGAACAACACTTAAAAGATGTAAAAAAATTTTAAAAATGCTAACAGAAGCAAATATGCGTGTTTCCCCAAAAAAATCCAGATTCTTTATGAGAGATGTTGAATATCTTGGGTTCATAGTGGGAGAAAAAGGAATTAAAACGTGTCCAAACAAAGTAAGTGACATTTTGCAATATAAAGAGCCTACCAATCTTCGTACCCTTCGCGCATTTCTCGGTTTATCTGGATACTATAGGCGATTTATTTACGATTATGCGCGGATAAGGAAACCTCTTACAAGGGATCTTAGAGGTGAAAATGGTAATATTGGAACCAAAAATTCAAAAAATGTAAAAGTAAAATTGGACAAGAATGCACTGCATGCTTTTAACGCTGTCAAACAAGTCTTGGCATCAAAAGAAGTATTGCTTCAACATCCCGACTTCAACAAACCTTTCGAACTTACAACAGATGCCTCTAATGTAGCATTAGGAGCAGTTCTGAAACAAAATGGTAAACCGATAACTATTTCAAGGACCTTGTCAAAAACGGAAGAAGCTTATGCAACTAATGAACGCGAATTACTTGCTATTGTGTGGGCATTGCAAAGTTTAAGGAATTATCTTTATGGCGCTTCTGACATTCGAATATACACAGAGCATCAACTATTAATTTTCACAATTTCAGACAAAAATCCAAATAGTAAAATGAAGCGATGGAGAGCCTTTATAGAAGAATTTTCTCCAAAATTTTTCTACAAACCTGGTAGACAAAATGTAGTAGCTGACGCCTTGTCAAGACAAGCAATTAACACGATAGAAACACTCGCTACTTGTCACAGCGAAGAATCCCTGACTTTCACAATACAAACTGTAAAAACACCCATTAATTGTTTTCGGAATCAGATAATAATCTCTCATGGAGATCCTAAACATAGAAGAACGGTAGTTTTCACAGATATGCTAAGACACACTATTACATCTAATACCCCTAACGAAATGTTAGAATTTTTGAAATTAGCTGTTAACCCTCAAATAGTTAATGGCATACATTGTTCTTTGGCAATTCTTTCACAAATCCAAGATCAGTTAAGGAAAACGTTCCCTTCAGTAAAATTTAAACACACTGAAAAAATGGTTATGGATGTATTTAATGCGGATGACAAATTTGAAATAGTAGCAAACAAACATAATAGGGCACATAGATCCTATGAGGAAAACCTATTACAAATACTCGATGAATATTTTTTCCCTGAAGTTAAAAATATTCTAAGAAAATTAACAAACGGATGCAAAAAATGCCAAAAGGCTAAATAAGATCGAAGACCTAAGTCGCATCCCGTGGGTACCACCCCAATTCCTAATGAGGTCGGCGAAATGCTACATTTGGATATCTTTTCTAGAGAGGGAACTTTATTTCTCACCTGTTTAGATAAATTTTCAAAGTTAGCCAGTGTTAAACCTTTAAATTCAAAATCAACCGTCGATGTTAGACCATGCATACTAGAAATTATTGCTACTTTTAACCCAAAAACTATTGTTACCGATAATGAGCGAACATTTTGCTCCGAAACAATCCAAACAACATTAAGTAATCTTGGAATATTACACCATAAAGTTCCTACATTGCACAGCACAAGTAACGGGTAAGTGGAACGATTCCACTAAACTCTTATAGAAATAGCAAAGTGTAATAAAAATCACAAAATAGACCTTACAGAACTCTTACTTACCAGCACTCATAAATACAACACCTCGATTCATTCTGTCACTGGCTATAAACCAACTGATATTTTGAAAAACCAATCAGAAAAACTCCAATCCGAAGTTTAAAATAAATTAACAATATCTCAAAATAAAAGCCTACAATACCATAATAGAAATAAGATAGAAAAAACATTTCAAACCGGAACAAAAGCTTTACTAAAGATTAATAATAGATTAGGAAGTAAAATCAAAAATAACTATAAAGAGGTTCAAATTCTACAGGATCTAGGTTCGACTATTAAACTAACTGGCGGTCGAATCATCCACAAAGACAATCTCAAACCATTTTCCAATAATTTACAAACATAATAGAAGAAAATTAAAATAATATCTTCATTTTAATTTCAACCATGATTTAAAATAGAATAACAGCTTTACGCCTAATTAATATAATAAACGGTATTGCACTTTCAAAACTGAACATTGCAAATCAATTAATTTGAAACACTTTTAAATAAATAAAACAACTGATCAAAATTTTTCAATATCAATTTCCGATATAATGATATTGTTAAAACTGTATAGTTTAAGTACAATAAAATTAATAAAGAATTATAAGCTTCGAAAATAATTGTTTTAATTATTTTAAGTTATATAATATACTGCGATGGTTGTTTATCATCAAATTTTTCTTTCATATATTTATTATTTGCAAGAAGATGGCATAAAGAACATTGACTAATTCCTCCGCACATCCCCTTTTTGAAAAAACTGTACATATTCATATCAGTAAATAGTTCTAACACTATTTTGGCATATTAGAGCATTGCTTGCCAAGAAAGCCCAGGAGCTGTATAAAAATTAGCAGGATCTAAATCGTAGACAGTTTAAAATATTTCACGAAAACTTTCAAAAACGTCAGTCAATATTAACACATCAGTTTTTAGCACATTTTCAAAAAAATTTGTAAAAATGTGCCTATATAGCTTCACTTTGTCGGTCCGTCCGTCCGTATGTTTACAAAACTTTTTCACCGTTTGAAATAGAGTAAAGAAATTTTAACCATGAGTAGGTATTGCAAAAAAAATAATTTCGTAGAAGAATTTTTTTCTGTAGCCCCACCTGTTACGGGGCTACAGCCCCACAAAGTTGGAAAAAGCCCTATATTTAAATTGTTTTGACAAGAATTCTGTTAGGTGTATTTTCAATCCGAAAACGGCAAAAGATAGCTGGTTTTTATTCATAAGGAAATATTCCTTTTTTTAAAATAAAATTAGAATTTTCACGAAAAGTTTACTTAATATTCAGCTTTTTCTTAATTTCTAAATTGCTAAATAAATTATCAAGACTCTCATCCATAAACCAAAAACTATCAAGAAATCTTATAGAAAAACTAGCACCTCCTTCTATTAACATTCATAATATTCTCTTAGAAATATATTTAAAAATAATTAAATTTATATCACCATAAATTATGTTATGAGCTTTGAACAATAAATGGCAATCATAGCCTAAAAATGAAAAAATACCGGGAAAAAATTAGGTTTTTTTTTTAAAATATAAATTGCATTCAAAATGGGCAGGGCCCCTATAATTACCACTAAAATGACAATGATCTCTTAACCTATTTTCTAAATCTAAATTCTTACCGCAAATATGACAAATTTCATCAGGGAGCTGTCTCAGTTCATGATCTAATGTTAATTATTACAAGGGGATTTTTTTTAAATAGTATGTTTTGAATTATGTTCTGCAAGTCTTAACTAATGATTGGATGAACTCCTTTGCACAGTTTAATCCTACCCATTCATATTTATTTAATTTATCATCGAATGAGCATTTTATGAAATATCCGAATGCAACTGGTACATGTTCCTTAATGTTGTTGGTTGATGATTGATCAGCATTAGGAGCGCATGTTGATATTGATTTTAAGATGCTTTCAATCTGCATATATCACAAACGGTGCTTTCATTTGCAGCTGATAATTTGTATACATATTTTAATATATTGATGGTTTCATCAGGCAATTTGCTGACAACTTTACCGCATTCATCTTTGTGAATTTCTAAGTTTGTAATATTAGTGAAATGCTGCAAACAACAATTGCAAATAAATATCCTGCTTTTGTGCGATGTTAATGAGGTTCGAAGTAGTCTGGATAAATCTTTTATATAAACAAAATGATAAACATTAACTTTTTCAATTAAATGTAAATTAATATGATATTACTTTTCTTTTTTTGTTAAATAATATGGGCCAATTATTTCATATTTATCATCCGCATTTAAATTTAGTCCAAAAACGTTCACGCTTGTATCAGAATTAGTTTTCTCAAATTCGAAACTTTTATTGGAAACGAAATATCTCCAAATTTTAAATTTTTTCCATTATTCAAATTAATATCTGAAGCTGATATATTATTTATATTTTAAGATGATGGATTCCAAGACATACATGTGACAGGCTTCAAAGCAGAAATTAAAGCCCATTTGAAGCAGAATTCATCTTCGTTACGTACATTAATACACGCTTTCCTTTTTTTTACAGAATTAGGAAGTTTATATATATGTAGATTTTCTTATGGGCTGATATTTATTTATATTTATTTCCACTCCAATAATTCGCATTAATGCCCGTCCGCTGTCTTTCTCTTGAAACTCCTCACTTTTCTTTGTTACAACTTCAACCGCATCATCATAAACAGAATTAATATCTTCATCATTTATAATTATCATAATTTTTGTTTAAAATAATTTTATGCTTAATTCCAAATCATTTTCATCGCCGGCCGAAGTTTTAATATATTCAGCAAAAAACTCTACATTCATCTTAAAGCTATGATGAAGTACCGTTCTCTTAAGAACTGCTATAACATCATCTTTAATTTTGATGAAAAATGTTGCCGGATCAATCAGTTCTTCATTTACGTTATTAATTAAAAACGTTTGAATTCTACTCGTATTTTGAAAAGATTAATTTACCATTCTCACGTGTGGCTGCAAGTTTTCAGCTGCATTATTTTTATGCATACTTGTCCTCAAATGATGACTCCAATTTAATGTAAAAATATTGCATTTTGAACAATATTTATGCACTTTCATGTGACGTTCCAAATTAAATTTATTAGAGAAATTTTTCTTGCAAACATTGCAATTAAATTCACACTTTATTCTTTTAACATCCATTTTCAATTTATTATATATATATATATATATATATATATATATATATATATATATATATATATTATTACAAGTTACACGTTCAAGTTTTAAAAACTTAATGATTGACAAATTTAATTTTCTCTGTTTTTAATACTCTATTATCAATCTTATTATTTCTTAATTATAAATAAAAATCAAAACAAAACAAGTAAAGAAACAGTCAGTCGGTGCAACCGACTTAGAAATACCCTACACCTATTTGGTTCAAATTTAAGGACATATCCATAAGTCGTTTTAACACCATAAGAGCTGTTAATAATTTGATCGTAAGACATAGCTAACCAAATTAACTTTACAATACTAAAACATTTTCAAATTACATTATCTATAAAAAAATATTACAAATTCTTACTAATTTATCTATTGAAAAATATTAAAACAAAAAAACTTGAAACAAATGAAAATATATTTATTCCAATTCAATTACTAAATGAAAAAATTTCAATTATTAAATTTTGTGATAAAAAGCTAATATATTTAATAATTAAAATTTTTCAAAATTGCAATTATTTTAAATGGCTTGTTTATGTACCTATTATAAAAGCTTATAAACGCAAAATATGCAATAAATGTATTTCTAAAATACATATACAAATTTAGACCGTTTCATATAATTCATTTAAATATAAAAATAAATTTTACATAAATGCAGCAAGTAGCTTTGAACATAGCTGAACCACTACAATTAAGTTAAAATTTCGGGGACACATAGGAAATAGGAAATATATTCATAATA
The DNA here is from genome assembly GCA_963082915.1 of Dolichopus griseipennis. Taxonomy (NCBI): domain Eukaryota; kingdom Metazoa; phylum Arthropoda; class Insecta; order Diptera; family Dolichopodidae; genus Dolichopus; species Dolichopus griseipennis. The sequence goes on along the minus strand of OY720443.1, from coordinate 129,954,648 downwards.
TATATGTTTGTTAGCCCTTGATTTTTTCAAGGGTTTCAGAACTCGAAATCATGGTACGATTTCGCCCATATGCAGTCCCCGTCATACTTTCAATACTAGTTAACTCTTGTACACAATTGGAACGTGTTATCTTAATTTTAAGTTACTAGTTTTATTAATTTCGATGATAAGCTTTTACACATTGGTGGGTCTAAGAGAGGTACTGAACCTCCACTCCAATTGATCCAAAATTAGAGAGACACGCAGGAAATAGTAAAGAACACCCATGTGCCAAATTTGAAGCTTCTACTTTTGTTTCAAGTTATTATCTTTATTAATTTCGAAAATATGCTTTAAGGTCCTCGGAACTGAGTGCCTGGTCCCCACCCACTACTCCAATTGGGCTCAAACTTCAAGGAGACTTAGTTAATCGAAAGCGACACTCTGATACCAAATTTGAAGGTTCTATCTTCATTGGTTACGGAATTATGCTAGTTTGGCCTAAATTCGATCAAAAAGTTCTAAGTTCCGAACCCATTGTCCAAACCTCACCGTGCGCAATTGCCGCCGTAGTTTCATTACCAATAACCTACAGCAAAAATTTCATGAAGATAGCGTCATTAGTTGTTGAGTTATCGTGATTTTTTACATATATTCGTTAGCCCTGACACGGATTAAAAGGTCCAGAATCCGAACCCTTGGGCTGATTTCGGTTTTATATAGTCCGCGCTGTACTTTAAGTACTAGTTAACCCTTGTACAAAATTTGAACGTTCTATCTTAATTTTAAGTTACTATTTTTAGTAATTTCGATTATAAGCTTTTTAACTTTTGGAAGTCTAAAAGGGGTACTGAACCACCACTCCAATTGATCGCAAATTAGGGGGGCACGCAAGAGATAGTGAAGAACACCAAATTTGAAGCTTCTACATTTTTTCAAATTGCTATCTTTATTAATTTTAAAGATATGATTTAAGGTCTTCGGAAATGTGTGGCTTGTCCCCGACCCACTACTCCAATGGGGCCCAAATTTCAAGGACACTAAGGAAATAGGAAGGGACACCCTGGTACCAAATTTGGAGGTTCTATCTTCATTGGTTTCAGAATTATGCTCGTTTGGCCTAAATTCGATCAAAAAACTCTAGGTTCCGAACCCATGGTCCAATCCCGAACTTACGCAGTCCTCGAAGTAGTTTCATTACTAGTAACCTACGGCACAAATTTGATGAAGATAGCGTCATTAGTTGTTGAGTTATTGTGATTTTTTATATATGTTCGTTAGCCCTTCGATCGATTAAAAGGTCCAGAATCCGAACCCATGGGCCGATTTCGCCCATATGCAATCTATGTATATTTCCTATGTCCTATGTGTCTCCGAAATCTAGACTAAATTGTAGTGGTTCAGCTATGTTCAAAGCTACTTGCTGCATTTATGTAAAATTTATTTGAATATTTAAATGAATTATATGAAAAGTTCAAAATTTGTAATTGTATTTTAGAAGTACATTTATTGCATATTTGTCGTTTATAAGCTTTTCTATTAGGTATATAAACTAACCATTTAAAATAATTGCAATTTTTAAAAATTTGGATTATTAAATATATTATGCTTTGATTATCTTTTTATCACAAAATTTAATAAATAGAATTTTTTCATTTTGTAATTGAATTGGAATAAATATATTTTCATTTATTTCAAGTTCGTTTGTTTTTTAACATTTTTAAATAGATAAATTAGTAAGATTTTGTAATATTTTTTAATAGATAGTGTAATTAGAAAATGTTTTTAGTATTATAAAGTTAATTTGGTTAGCTATGTCTTACGATCAAATTAATAACAGCTTTTATGGTGTTAAAATGACTTATGGATATGTCCTTAAATTTGAACCAAATAGGTGTAGGGTATTTCTAAGTCGGTTGCACCGACTGACTGTTTCTTTACTTGTTAGCTTTATGACTTTGGGTTGAATTGAAGCGATTTAAAAAGAAATTTCAGTACATAGTGTCTTTAATAGTATTTATATTTGGTTGAGGTTGTTATGTTTGTGATTTTGATAGTATTTATATTAGAAATGAGGTTGCTATGTTTGTGAATTGAAACAAGTTGGATAAAATTGAAAGATCTTTGAACGATCGTGTGTGTGTGTTAAATATTAAAGAAGGAAAGAACAAATAAAGTATATATTAGAAAAAATTTTTAAAAACTAAAATGATGTCAACGAATTTTTCAAATATTTCTTATCTGCATTAAATGATTTACAATTTTTAAAAACTAAAATGACATCGGCGACATTTCTAACAAGCCGAATATAATGTGAGGAAATTAAAATAGATAAGATAAAGATAAAGTAAACCATTTCTTGTTTGCGGTTTCCTGAACGTTTCTAACGAACTAATGACCTTTGAAATTAAACTCGACCAGAACCAATTCGCATGGTACTTTCATTACTAGTAACCTAGAGTTTAAATTTCATCAAAATACCGGCATTATTTTTTGAGTTATGGTGTTTTTAAGATATATGTTTTTTAGTCCTTGAACTTGTTAAGGGTTCCAGAACCCGAAACCATGGTACGATTTCGCCCATATGCAGTCCCGTCATACTTTCAATACTAGTTAACCCTTGTATACAATTGGAACGTTCTATCTTAATTTTAAGTTACTAGTTTTATTAATTTCGATGATAAGCTTTTACACATTTGGGGGTCTAAGAGAGGTCCTGAACCACCACTCCAAATGATCCCAAATAAGGGGGGCACGGAAGAAATAGTAAAGAACACCCTGGACCAAATTTGAAGCTTCTAGATTTGTTTCAAGTTACTATTTTTATTAATTTCGAAAATATGCTTTAAGGTCCTCGGAACTGAGTGGCTGGTCCCCGACCCACTAGTCCAATGGGGCCCAAATTTCAAAGACACTTACGCAATAGGAAGGGACATTCTGATACCAAATTTGGAGGTTATATCTTCATTGGTTTCGGAATTACGCTAGTTTGGCCTAAATTCGATCAAAAAGTTCTCAGTTCCGAACCCATTGTCCAATCCTCACCGTACGTAATCACCGCCGTAGTTTCATTACCAATAACCTACAGCACAAATTTCATGAAGATAGACTCATTAGTTGTTGAGTTATCGTGATTTTTAATATATGTTCGTTATCCCTGACACCGACTAAAAGGTCCAGAATCCGAACCCATGGGCTGATTTCGCCCTTATACAGCCCCCGCTTTACTTATTGTACTAGTTAACCCTTGTACACAATTTGAACGGTCTATCTTAATTTTAAGTAACTATTTTTAGTAATTTCGATTATAAGCTTTTAAAACTTGGGAGGTCTGAGAGGGGTACTGAACCACCTCTCCCATTGATCCCAAATTAAGGGAACACGCAAGAGATAGTAAAAAACGCTCTTGTGGCAAATTGGAAGCTTCTACATTTTTTCAAGTTGTTATCTTTATTAATTTTAAAGATATGTTTTAAGGTCTTCGGAAATGTGTGGCTGGTCCCCGACCCACTACTCCAATGGGGCCCAAATTTCCAAGACACTTAGGAAATAGGAAGGGACACCCTGATACCAAATTTGGGGGTTCCATCTTCATTGGTTTCGGAATTATGCTCGTTTGGCCTAAATTCGATCAAAAAGTTCTAGGTTCCGAACTCATGGTCCAATCCCGACCTTACACAATCCCCGAAGTAGTTTCATTACTAGTAACCTACAGCACAAATTTGATGAAGATAGCGTCATTAGTTGTTGAGTTATCGTGATTTTTTATATATGTTCGTTAGCCCTTCGATCGATTAAAAGGTCCAAAATCCGAACCCATGGGCCGATTTCGCCCATATGCAATCCCCGCCGTACTTTCAGTCCTAGTAACCTACAGTTAAAATTTCATCAAGATAGCTCCATTATTTTTTGAGTTAACGTGCCTACGGTCGGACGGACGGACGGACATGGCTATATCGACTAAGGCGGTCACGCTGATCACAAATATATATATATATATACTTTTCCATATCTAGCTCGCTTCCTTTAGGTGGTTACAAACACCATACCAAAGTTAATATACCCCTTTACCTATTCTATAGGTGTAGGGTATAAAAACCTTATTTCTAACTTAAAAACTTTCAAAGACACAATCTACTCAAATTCCTCATTCTACACTACCGATATCTAACGCTTTTTCTTTTAACCCTCTAGCTTAGACAAATTTCTACCATTTTTAAACCATTTAAAATACATACCAAAGACATTTTTCCTCATCGCTCCATAAATCTGCAACCTCATATCCTTACTACTTATATAAACAAATAATTTAATTGAATAATATAACTCGCAGATATAGAATACCATATAACTCAAACTGAAAATATTGCAATATAAAAAAATATAGAATTGTATCTATTGAAAATCTAAGACGTTTCTACATGTTATGAGGCCTAGTAATATCTAGTACTATTTATTTTATTCAAACGTTGGCAATTCAACTAAACTACTATTAACATATTATAATGACATAAATAGCAAATTTAGTGTACCCTTTTGACCTATAGTCAAACGGGTATAATAATACTTGTATCTAAACTGGCTATTACCTGGTGTACGTTGCTCCGCCTCTCAATAGAGTTGTAATTTAAGTTGATGTTATTAAAAAAAGTTAACACAAAAATTGCACATAGTGTACATAATTTTAAAATGTAGTAAAGCAATTTTTTAAAACGATTTTTTTAGGATTATTCTAGCAATTTTTCAACAAATTTAGCCAATTTCATTTGAAACTTTTCATAATATAAAATAATAATAAAAAAAAATTTCAATTCAGTTAACATATCGTCAAGGAGCACAAAATTTAAAAGAACTTTGACCAAGCATTATTTTGCAAAAGTGGTCGTAATATCCTCCAACAATTGTCGGGCGGCAAGGGTTAACAAATTTCAAGTCTGTTATTAGAGTGAACTCCATTCTCAAAGAGGAACACATATACAAAATTTGAAGTCAATCAGTTAAACCATTTCTAATTTATGGCAAAGTAACGAAAAAATCTATAAAAACCTGTTGGAGCAATGGGTTAACGGAACACTACAAATATTTTTTGAGGCTTTCTTTTTAACTGCAACATTACTGATTAAAATTGACTGACACATGCTTTTTTACAATTTGCACGCTCTCGGGCAACGCCGGGTAAATCTGCTAGTTAAATATAAATTACATGTGTTTTTATTAAACTCTACATGTATATATTTCCTAAATTAACCGTTAACATTGATGTTCCAACATTATATTTCGGTAAAACTTTCAGCATGAAACACTATATATTTTTGAAAATGTGCTTTATTAAAAACCTTGGATTTTTTATCACTTGTTTTATATACACTGGGCACAATTTGTTAAATATTTCATGATTTGTCTTTGAACAAAGTTTGAATTTTTAGTTGGTTTACAACCTTTGTGACATTTAGGACACTTTTCTGTATTTATATCAGTCAGCCGAATTTAACTACTTTTAACACACTCTATTCCAAAAAACTATTTTATTCTATTTGTTCATATGCCCAATTTCAAATTTCGGTTTTCAACAGGAATTTTGATATCATAGCTCTCTTACATTTTTTTTTCGAGTTCCGTTTTGATTTTTTCACGATTTTCCTTTGAGTCCGTTATTCAAATAAAACAGTATTTACAATATTTTTTATTTTAAAATTTTTTGGTTCTACCTTCATATTTAATTCTTCTTTCGTTATGACACTTTTTTTTTGTTTTGGTTTAATTATTAACGGTATTATAAAGTTTAATTATTAATAATAATTAACATTTCAATTGGAAATTCATTTACACTGTCTTTTTGCTTTTTTTAAATACCAGCAAATTACACTGATTCATTTATATTTCCATGACATTCATACACAATTTTTTTTAAATTCTTGCACACCTCATAATTTTTTTTTCATTGAACTTTTCAGTTTTACAGACTTCTGTAATTTTGTGCATTTTATTAATTTTTTTTTTGTTTTTAAATATTTTTAATTTCTTCTTACCTCTTCGTCTACACTTTGTACTACTGGAGATTGTCATCACAGATAAATTTAATTTTGTTTTTTGCGCACAGCATGCTAATTGGGGATTGATAAAAATATTAAAAATTTTTCCTAATTTATCTATTTACTTTTGAGAAATCATGATTTTTATGTATGTTCTTTAGCCCTTAGAGACATCAAAAGGTTCAGAATCCGAACCCATGGGGCGATCCTCGCCGTATTTTTAGTACTAGTACCCTACACTTAAAATTTCATAATGAGAGCTAAATTAGTTTTTGAATTATCGTGTTTTTTGGATATATGCTCCTTAGCCCTTGAAACTATCAAAAGTTCCAGAACCCAAACCGATGGTCCGATTTCGCGCTTATGCAGTCCCTGTCTTACTTTCATTACTTGTTAACCCTTATCCCGCTCTGCAATGTTCTATCTTTTTTTTAAGTTACCATTTTTATTAGTTTCGATGATAAGCTTTTAAACCTTTGGAGGTCGAATAGTGGTACCTAAACAACCACTCCAATTGATCCCAAATTTCGGGGATACGCAGGAGTATACTCACTTATGTTTCTAAATTTTGATAAAAAAAAAATAAAATTTTAACAAATGATAAAAAGATAACATTAATAAAAACAAATTCATTCATGACAAATGTGCTAATAATGATAACAATGCTGAGTGTATTAGAGATGAAAATATTAATAACGAGGAAGAGTGTAGTAGAGTAGACTGTGTTAACTCTGTAACATATACATTATATCATCCGGTTAATTACTTTTGGCAACATTTCAAACATACAGCTTTATTAAGTGTAGTAGAATACTCATATAAAAGAAGGAGTTGTATGGCAGCTATTCGAATCCTCTGCAGTAGTCCAACCAAATTTTGCATTCACTTTGGCCATTACACTAAACTATTTTTGGCAAAATTTCAGACACCCAACTTCATTAGGTGTAGTGTAATTTTTTTTTTTTTTTTTTTTTTTTCTAAGGGAGGAAAAAACCTTCAAAAGGCACCTGGTAACCTAATCCCCCAGGTAGTGTGAGATTTTTACTACACTAAAACAACCTCCCCCCGTAGCCATAATAATGGGATAAGCACCCTAGCGCAGTATTATGGCTGTAAAGTTACTACTAGTCATAAATATAAATGACTTTTAAGGGTTGAAAGGGCAACCCAGGAGGTATAAGATGACATTCTTCTTGAATTTTTCCGGGCATTTCGCGGCATCTTTTGCGACCGAAAAAATGTGGTCGTTCCACGAAAGTTTTGCATTTATTTCCATGCCTAGAATTCTTAATGATTCGGAGTTTTGAATACCTACATTGCCAAAAGAAATGTTTAGTAAAGGATCGCTTCGCTTGGTTGATAACAAACAGCTTTGGGTTTTAGAAGCATTAAAACTTACCCTGTTCACGCTTCCCCAATCTTGAATTATTTGGAGATCATTATTTGAGGAACTTGAAACTTTGGTTCGTTCATTGTTTACCGATGTTGAGGTAGCATCAGCTGCTCTCTCAAAAAGGTAAGAGCAATCAAGAGTGCTGTCATCAGCAAAGCTATGAATTTTATTGGAGGTAATGGATAGAAGATCATTGATAAATATTAGAAATAAGGTTGGTGATAGGACCGAGCCTTGAGGGACACCAGCATTGATTTCAAATTTTTTGGAAGTAAAACCATCCAATACAACTTGTATTGAACGGTGTGAAAGGAAAGATTCTATCCATGAATTGAAGATTTTTCCTAGACCAAAAGCTTCTAGCTTTTTTAGTAGCGCGGCATGCCAAACGCGATCAAAGGCTTTGGATATATCTAAAGCGATTATGTTCGTCTCGCCATATTTTTCCAAGCAACGACCCCATTTTTCAGTCAAACATGTCAACAGGTCACCTGTTGATCTATTTGACCTAAAACCATATTGATGGTCACTTATGAGGTCATTACTCTCCAGATATCTTTTTAAATGGAAATTAATTATTAACTCCATAACCTTTGATAGTACTGATGTTAGAGCAATTGGTCTATAATTTTCAGGATTGCTCTGTGCACCCTTTTTTGGGATTGGCTGGACATAAGCAACTTTCCATATAGAAGGGTAAGTTCCAGAAACAAAGGATATGTGAAAAAGTTTGCTTAGTGGACCAGCTAGGGTGTTAGCGCATTTTTGGAGGACAATTGGTGGAATATCGTCAGGACCAGCAGATTTGTGAACATTCAGACCCTTAAGAACTTTAGCAACAACTCGTGGGCGAAAATAAATTTTTTTAAGTTTTGAATTTGTTGGTACATAGACCGGAGGAGAGGCTGTTGTTGCCGGCAGTGTTGAATTGGCTGCGAAGATTTGAGCCAGCAAATCTGCCTTTTGTTCAGGGTCAGCAATGACAGCATTATTATAAATTAGTGGAGGAGTTGTAGAAGAAGTGAAGTTGTTTTTTACTGATTTGGCAAATGACCATGGCACTTTTGCTGCCTTTTGGGAAGCGAATAACTTTTTGCCTTAGTAAAAAATCATGTTTAAATTTTTGCTGCCTTAAAATTCTTTTGCATCGCTTACTAACTTCTGTAAATGAGAGCCGGTTGCTTTCGGTTGGTTGCCTCTTGAACTCAAAGAAAGCTTTATTTTTTTTCTTAATAGCTTGCCTGCATTTTTTGTTTAACCAATTCTGGTTACGGTGTTTAGCACTTTTAATCTTACTTGGTATGAAAAGATTCATGCCAAGGAGAATAGCGCTAGTTAATGCGTTGGCAGCTACATCAACATTTCTATTGTTGAAAAAAAGAGACCATCATGCTCATATAAAAGAAGGAGTTGTATGGCAGCTACTCAAACCCTCTGCAGTAGACCAACCAAATTTTGCAGAAACTTTGGCAATAAAACTAAATTACTTTTGACAAAATTTCATACAAGCAGCTATAATAAGTACAGAGAAATACTTATATAAAAAAAGAAGTAGTATGGCAGCTAGCCGAACCCATGGACCAAAATGGCTGGATTTAAATATCGATGACGGCTATTGCAAAAAAACGAATTTGAGAAAATTTCAAGATCCTAGCTCCTTTATTTTTTGAGTTATCGTGGTGACGGACGGAGATGCATAGCTAAATCGATTTATTTTTAGATTCTGATCCGATCCATACACTTGAGTCTATATCTAGTCCCCCGCCCTTCTCTGCGTCACAAACGTAATGGCAAATTTATTATACCCTTTGACTATATAGTCATACGGCTATAATGATAATGAATCTTGTAATAATAATAATTACAATAATACTATTACTGATAATAATAAAAATAATAATCGTGGCAAAACTATATGGTATGAAAAACATGATGTTGGATAAACTATATAATATATAATGTCAAAATTGTGCACTTAAATTCTAGAAGTAATTGAAATAGAAGCATTAATAAAACTTAAAACTGGTGATAACATTATCATGGTTGGTGAAACACGGTTATATTCTGATGAGGAAAAATACTTCAATACAGCATCATTCATTTCAAATAATTTGAGCAGAGGAGGTGGAGCTGCAATATATGTAAAAGAAAGTATTAGTTATAAAATTCTAGAGACATTTCAAAATTAAACGTAGTGAACCCGTCAATTTTAAATTTATTTGAAATAAATAGAATAACTCAATTACACTATTCAATACCTACTACTGACATTCTCTTATTATCGCAGATAAAAATTTATAGTTCCATAGATAAAATAAAGTACATATATCGTAAAAATACCAAAAATTAAAGACATTTGTAATAAAATTATTTTATATCCAGTAAATAACAATAATAAGCAAATCTTATTAGAAACCGATAATATTGCAAAATGTAATGAAACCTTCATTCCTATTAACAAATGCCAACAAGCAACAACAGCATCTGTATGTGAAAAAATGTCGAACACTCCATGTGCAATTGCTCGAATGAATAACAACTCAGCATCCTGTTCTACAATAACAGCAAAACAAATAAGTAAAATCAAAGAAATAACAGACGGACTAGTTATAATCAATGACTATCCGGCACAATAAAAACGGGTACTTATCTTATCACATTCAAAAACAAAATAATAATCAACGATACTGTGTTTGACACAAATGCAAAAGTTCTTCACGAACCAATTCCACCAATAAAGTAAACAATCAAAAACCAACAATAGATAATGTTCTAACCAACAAGCAAATGCAAATAGCAACAATTAACGCACTACAAAACATTACACGAGCCGAGGACTTTAGGGGGAGAAAAGTGAACAGTCAACAATATCAAAATCATTAAACTTACAGAAATCAAATACGTTAACCTTTTACTAACTAATAAAAAATTAAATTAAATTTAAACCATTAAATCACCTTTTAATCATTGCACAATATTAAATCGATTATAACACGTAATGTATTGCTTATAATTTTTAATAAAAGAAATGTAAAAATTGCTGCGTTATCAATAATTGAACCTACATCAATTGTATAAAAACTTCTGTACTTTAAAAAGCTTTTAAGAATAAAATTTAGAGTGAAATAAAACATTGGCATTTTTATTTTCATTAACTTATACCCCTTTCGCTATTCCATAGGTGTAGCGTATAAAAAATACAACTAAGTAGTAGATACAAAAAATATTTTACGAAACATATGACTGTAACATGTGCAAAAAGTGTTTGCAGTCGAACGGATTTCATCATAAAACTTTCGACGAACATCAGAATAACCACATTAGTGATTCTAAATTCCATCGTAAAAAATTAAATTAGCAAATGGCAACTATGACGTTTGAATTCATTTTGTACGACTATTAGTCAAAAGTGTATACTAAATTTGCCATTACGTTTGCGACGCAAGGAAGGAGGGGAGGTTGTATACTCAAGTGTATGGATCGGATCAAAATCCAAAAATAAATTGATTTATCTATGTATGTCCGTCCGTCCGCACGATAACTCAAAAAATAAAGGAGCTAGGATTTTGAATTTTGACAAATTAGTTTTTATGCAATAGCCGTCATCGCTATTTAAATCCAGCCATTTCGGTCCACGGGTTCGAGCACCTGCCATACAACTTTTTTTTTTATATAAGCTTTACACTACACCTAATAAAGCTGTATGTTTGAAATTTTGTCAAAAGTAATTAACAGGATGATAGGTATAATGTTTATATTGGACATACGGGTATCCTGATTAGCTTTTTATCACAAAATTTAATAATTCAAATTTTTTCACTTTTGTAATTGAATTGGAATAAATATATTTTCATTTATTTCAAGTTTTTTTGTTTTTAATATTTTTAAATAGATAAATTAGTACGAATTTGTAGTATTTTTGAATAGATAAAATAATTAGAAAATCTTTTTAGTATTATAAAGTTAATGTGGTTAGCAACTTCTTATGATCAAATTAATAACAGCTTTTATGGGTTTAAAATGACTTATGGATATCTCATTAAATGTGAACCAAATAGGTGTAGGGTATTTCTAAGTCGGTTGCACCGACTAACTGTTTCTTTACTTGTTTTATAATAAATAATGTAAAAACATTAAATTTGTAAAACACTGGACTTTTCGCTTTTTTTTCTCTGTGTTCAGGCTTTTTGAATTAGTAAAAGATTTGAAAGACTTATTTTATTTATACAATAATGAATCTATATTTATTGATGAACTAAATTCCTTAGATTTACAGCAAATCAGTTCTTTCACAAATCACATAACTTTGAATCTCTCTTTATTATATATGATTTACAAACTTGTCTTCACAATTTTTATGAACAAATATCAATTTGCTTTAAAACTCATAAAAATTGTAGGTTCTCTAAACCATGGTCAATTAAGGAATTACGATTGTTGAGAAACGAACCTAACTCTGCCTGGAGGTAATATCTAGAATCGTTTTCAACGGATCATTTCCATATGTACTGCCTACAACAAATTCGAAGACCTGTCTTTAAACCTATATAAAAAATATGGTGACAATATGAAATTGCAATTTTATTTTAATCCGCGAAGGTTTTATGATTTTGTGAATACTAAACGTAAGACAGATGGTTTTCCACCAGCCTTGTGTTATGAAGGAACAACATCTAATGATTCGCAGATTATCTTTTTTATTTTCTTTGCAGATTAAATTACTTTGCCACATTCTTTTCAAAAACATACAAAAATTATGATTTCGTTCCGGAGGAATCATACATTGAGAATCTAACTCTGAAAATTTCCAAGTTTTGACATAAGAACCATTATTTTGACTAATAATGATATTATGCCACTACTACTTTCTCTCAAAGATGATTGCTCGCACGGTCCAGATGGGATTCCATCATTTATCCTTAAAAATTGTGTCCAACAATTGGTAGGCCCTCTTTGCAAATTATTTAATTTGTCTATTCAAAGTGGCATATTTCCAGAACTTTGGAGACGCTCCTTTATTAAACCTGTTTTCAAATAAGGAACTCGCAACGAAATAATAAACTAAAGGCCTATTGCAAAATTGTCAACTATCCCCAAACTTTTTGAAAAAATCATTCATAAATATTTTGTTGATTATTGTCAACCATTCATTCCTCTACAACAATATGGGTTTCAAAAGAGAAGGTCGACGGCAACCATATTAACAGAATTCGCTTCTGATATTATCAAAACAATGGAATCCAAGAAGCAGGTGGACGTTGTATTTTCCGATATCAGTTAATTCTGTCCCTTTTTTTTTTTTTTTTTACGAGGGAATGGAAAGCTCGAAAGCCACCCATTCAAACTATGCGGTCTTTCTTTGGGTAGTGTATGATTTTAACACACCAAAACCACACCCTTTTTGAACCAAACTTTAGGAGGGAACCTGTAATACAAATGTACAGTTTGGTTACAGGGATGAGGATATGGAAGGATTTAGGATTATGGTGGAAGTTATTTGGAATATTTGGATTATGGGGGATGGGGAAAATTGGATGGGATATTTAGAAGAAAGATGTTAATGTTCTTCTTAAATTTGGTTAAATCGTACATATATACATCATCAACTTTGGGGAACACATTTGATGGAATATGGTTCCATAAACGAGAAGAGCGCATGATAAACGAATTTCCATAAGCCGTGTTACGCCATCTAGCTAGTTCAAATGTGTAGGGATGAGCATCTGTTGCCCTCCTTGTTTCCCTTTGGAAAATCTTGAATGGAGGCATAAGTTGTTTGATTTCTTTAGAACAGGTGTTAGTCCCTACAAGATATCTATAAAACAAGGTCAGTGACCCAACAGTGCGACGATGGCTGAGTGGAGTGAGCGCTAAGGTAACACTGGGATCATTTATAAGACGAATAACTCTGTTTTGCACTTTATCGAGATATCCCAGCGCCGTAATGGGAGCACCAGCCCAAATATGTGCATTATACTCCATTTTCGGCCTAATATAAGTTTTATAGATATTGAGGAGATCAGAGGATGAGAAGTAAGTTTTGCATCGATACAAGAAACCTAAACATTTAGCAGCGTCCTTAGCTACTCCAAAAATATGATTTGACCAAGTCAATTTTTGGTTTAGCTCAATCCCCAAAATGTTTAGGTCTTCCGTATGCTGCAAAGCCTCTCCTTGAAAAGAAAGGTTTGGAATAGTTGTTGCTATTTTTCGCGAGACTAGACAGCATTGGGTTTTTTTGGTGTTGAAGTCAACTCTGTTGATTTCACCCCATTTTTGAATTTTAATTAAATCTTTGTTTAATTCACTTATAGTGAAATTTTTTGCTGTTGAGTTAATCTGATGATTAATGTTACAGCGGCTATGAAATTCATAGGAAGCAACAAGGGTACTGTCGTCTGCGAAGCTATGGATTGTATTGGAGGTTATTGATAGTAGGTCATTTATAAATATTAGAAAAAGGCTGGGGGATAAAACAGATCCCTGAGGGACACCAGCATTTATTTTAAAATCTTTGGATGAATATCCAAATATAAGAACACGAATCGTGCGATTCGAAAGGAAATCTCCAATCCATTTAACAAAAACCCTACCTAGACCTAAAGCCTTGCATTTTGCCAATAAAGCATCATGCCAAACTCGATCGAAAGCTTTAGAAATATCCAAAGCCACAACATCAGACTCACCAGAATGGTGAAGACTGATATTGAGCTTTTCGCACAGGCAGGTCATGAGATCACCAGTTGAACGACGGGCTCTGAACCCGTATTGTCGATCATGAAGCAAACCTTTACGATCTAGATATTTCAAAAGCTTATAATTTATAACTTTTCCATTACTTTGGATAGGACCGAAGTAATAGCAATAGGTCGGTAGTTAGAGGGATAGCTTTTATCGCCTTTTTTAGGAATTGGAAAAACATGAGCAACCTTCCATTGGGTAGGATGAATACCCGAAGTGAAGGAAAGATGGAAAAGTTTGCGCAGAGGTTTTGAAATGGAAGTATATGTGTTTTTGAGGACGGTAGTTGTAATACCGTCCGGACCGGCTGATTTTCTTGTATCAAGATTCTTCAAGATTTTCATCACTGCTCGGGTCCTAAAGTATATTCTACCAAAGGAGCAGCCAACTTCTGGAATAGATGGAGGTCTTTGAGTTGACTCAGGCAGTGATGAGTTAGAAGCGAACTGTTTGCCAAACAAATTCGCTTTTTCTTTTGAATCTGATACGATGTGGTTGTTTGTATCAACAAGTGGAGGAAAAGAAGACCCGCTATTGTCCTCTTTTAGATTTTTTGCAAAAGTCCAAAAGGACTTGCTATTCTTTGACATGTGTATAAGTTTTCGTTTCAACTTTTGGTTGAACGAGAATTTTTGCTTGTTGATAACTCTCTTACATCTGTTCCGAACCACTATATAGTTGGTCCTGTGAGCCTCTAAACTACTGTCCCGGTACTTTTTAAAGGCCTCCTCTTTTTTTAAAATGGCTTCTTTACAAATGCGATTAAACCAAGTTTTGGGTTTCCGTTTGATAGATTTCATGGAGTGAGGTATAAATAATCTCATTCCAAGTAGAATAGTTTCACTAATCGCATTTGCAGCAAAGTCAACATTCCTACCACGGAAACACAGTGACCAATCAAAGGTTTTGTAAAAATTGTTCAAACCTTCCCAGTTAGCATGGTTGTAACGCCATACCAGTTTTTTGGGAAGGGACCTTTGATTGGACACTGAGCCTGCCCGGAAGCTTGTATTGACCAAACAGTGATCAGAGCCCCCCAGGGGGCAACCAACTGAAACCACATACTTTTCAGGGTGTGTGGTTAGAAACAGATCCAAGATGTGGCCTTCTTGATCAGCACGGTCAGGGATTCTAGTGGGATTTTTAACAAGTTGAGAAAGGTGGAATAGAGTAGAAAATAATTCAACTTGTTTCCCAATCGAGTTTTGA
Organism: Dolichopus griseipennis; assembly: GCA_963082915.1. Taxonomy (NCBI): domain Eukaryota; kingdom Metazoa; phylum Arthropoda; class Insecta; order Diptera; family Dolichopodidae; genus Dolichopus; species Dolichopus griseipennis. Next base: position 129,939,294 of record OY720443.1, on the reverse strand, counting down.
CTCGGAGAAGAGGTACTGGAAAAGTGAAGCCAGTCTTTGTTATGAACATTAAAATCCCCCGCCAGAACAATTTCGGTCTCAGGAAAACAATCGAGAATTTCGTTGATCTGGTTTGAAAGGTTTTCAATTTCCACAACAGTTTCTTGTTCACTTGAAATCACTTGTTCACTTAAAATCATACTTGAAAAGCACAAGGATGTAGGGTTTTCAAGACATAGTTTGAACTGGCTATCTATCATTCAGGTCGTATCAAGTTTTATTTAGGTCTACCACTTCTGCCATTTATATTGAAAAAACAGATGACCCACAAAGCATCCCCTTAGGTTCTTTATTTTTTATAGTTTCGACCTTCGATATTGCCTTATCTCAATCCTACTTAACTCTTCGTAGCTTTGCCGATGATATTAAAATCAGTAAAACTATCACTTCCACTCAAGATTGTAATTTGTTGCAAGAAGACCTGAACAATTTTGGGACGTGTTGCAGGAATAACAACCGTAAAAAAATGCCACATCATGAGCTCTTCAAGACAACGTTCAAACTCAACCATTAAATAAGACTACATGCTCAATAATCAATTTAATTGCTAGGGTAGATTTTTGTTTCGGGTTTGGGTCTGGTTATTGATAACAGGATGGACTTCAAAAGTCACTATAATCACATTGTTAACAAGTCTAATTCAACTTTAGGCTTCATTATTCGTTGGTCAAAAGAGTTTTGCGACCCATATGTCAAGAAACATCTTTTTATTACCTACGTTAGATAAATCCTTGAATATTCAAGTCAAGTTTGGTCTCCGTATCGTGATATTGATATTTTTCGTATTAATTAAGTACAAAAGATATTTTTAATGTTTTCTTTGTGCAATCTACCATGGACTGATCCGATCCGTTTTCCACCTTATGAAGCTAGACTGTCTCTGATTAATCTCACTTCTTTACAGTCACGCCGGACATTTTGTAAGTTTAGCAAATTGTGCGCGGCGAAATTACCTCATCCTGTATTCGTAAACAAATGAGATTTATGGATAGTCCGAGCAATTTAAGAACTGTAGAATTCTTTTATATAGCATACCATTCGACAGATTACGGGAAGTTTGAACCTATTACGCGAATTTTAAAAGAGACCAACTCACTGTCTGAGCTTTTCGATATTAATGTTAACAAACTAACACTAAAAGCCAGACTGTATGCGAGCATCAACGTTAATAGTGGTTTGGGCACAAATTAATAAATTAAATTAACTACCATGGTCTAAAATCTAAAAAAACTTTTTTTGTTTTATTTTTTATTTTTTTTCTTTACTAGTATCAAATGTAGTTTTATTGCTTAACATTTTTAATTTAATAATTAAAAATTTTTTTTCTCATTTACTAAGACCTGTAAATGATGAGTTAATCAGTTAGTAATAGTTCTCTAAATCAAGATACAACTGAAGCTTGTATTAAACTAATATGTCTGTTACAATTAAATAATAACAAAAGTGTAAGGAAAATTTTAAATGAGGGCTTAGTAAGAAGTTAGTAAGCTTAATATTCTATTCTAAAAAATTAGAATTAATAAATTTAAGCTCTTTATAGCAATAAATATATTGTTTTGTAAGTATGTAAATTAGGTAATAAATCTCTTAAGTTTAAATGTCTCCAGTCATATTCTTGGATTTCAGCTATTTTGTCTTGATATTTGTAAAAATACATCATTTTTACTAAATTTAAAGTATTCTCAATTTCTGTTGATGTGAATTCGTTTTTTATTTCATATTCTGTTTCTGCTAAAAACAAATGTTATAAAATCACATTTTTTACCATTAAATGTAGTGTATTTGTTAGTTAAATAAATGAAATTGAAGATTAAAACGTACAAAATTGGATGCATTTTTTTTAATAGAAATTTTTAAAAAGTGTAAGTAATTGTACATAATAGTATTAGTTATATTTAATGGTTTCCAATATAATATTCGAGTTAAATTTACTTTAGGAAAGTAATTATAATTTACTGAATTCAAATTTTGATTTAAATTTTTACACAAAAGCAGGGGTGTTCATTCAAATAACTCATCCATTTTTGCACGAAACGTTCATATAAAGGTACGTCTTTTTTGTATCCATAATAATTTCCATTTATTTTTTTTTTATTCTTTATAAATATCAATAAAAAAACAAAAGGCGTTCTTGGTCTGAAGTACTTAAGAGTCGCCATGTTCTTTTGATACTTATATACTGCAGAAAAGCACGAACGCAAATTAAAAATCCGAAAGCCATTATTAGCCACCACAACCACGAATTTTCATGCGAAGCCAAATCTGTTGAATGCTTCACAATTAAAGTCCACTTGGCTAATGACAAACCAAAACCAGAAAGAGAGCCGTATCGAGCAGCAATTGTGTGACAAAAACATGTTAGCATTAAAAAACCAATCCAATTAAATAAAAAAGATACAACAAAAGCGGTCACAAACATAATATCAGTTCCCAACAAACTGTTATCACCTGATAAGTTTTCTGAATCATTAAGATCAACTCCAATAAAAGCTAATGTTGTTTGAGTTGGAATTGAGTTTGGTGTCACGACATTTATAGAATCTTGATCTATTATCGTCATTCCTGTTGAGATTTGAGGAAACATTTCTCCATTTATTGATTTTTCTCTTTGTACATCTTCATATGTAGGCAATGGACTATGAGGTATATATTCTACATTAAATGAGTTCTGATCAACTTCACAAGTCTCATAAGGAGGAGGTGCACTAAAATCTGCTTTGGGTGGTGCAAAGTCAACTTCTAAATGATCCAGAACCATATTTTAACTGCAATTATATGAAAGTTTCTTAAGATAAATATAAAAATTATATTTGCTGAAAAGAATTATGTCGTACAATTTTTAATATGTAATTTTAATGAATTCGAAACTAATCGGGCTTAATTTGGAAAATCAATAAACATAACTGCACGTTATTTTGCAGTTCATATTGCTTCATATGCATTTTTAATTACAAATTATGGTTTGCATAGTACGTATATTTTTCATACATATTATATTTATATTTAGAAATGCTGTGCAATTATAAAGTAAAATATATTGCTTAATGTTTTCCGTATACCATTTCAACTTTATGTAGTTTTTTAAAAGAAGTGAGTTACACATATGTTCAAAAGTTTTAAACACTTAAGTTTACTTTCAAAAGTTGGAAATTACAAGCATTTATTAGTTTAGAAAAGATTTTTTATCTTTATAACATTTTTGTTTTTAAATTAAAACTTACTTTAAATAATCGCAGTTTTCAATTAAAAATAACTTATTTATATACAAATTGCAATTATGTTTATTATGTGCTGTAACGACATTATTATATATACAATTATAATATAATTATACCAGTAAATATTTAGTAAATAGTTCTGTAGATTATACAAAGTATTAAATATTATATTATCTATTCATAGAATTAAAAATATTTTCATGAATGACAAATGACAATTGACAATAGCTTTTTTAGCAATGAAAAATGACAAATCCTAAAGGCCAAAATATAATGCCGCTTCAATACTACGCTTGTTTTATTGCTACGCGCGCAGCGCTACATGCAGATTTTTGTAAATTATAATGGCGCGACAACTACACGCTTGACGTTTAATAAAAACATAAACAAAAGTAAACAAAAAGTATTTACAAAGTTTATAAGTGAAAAAATTTTGAAAAAATTAAAATGGATAGAGATTTTGAAGACTTCTTCGATATTATCTTGGCCGTTATATGTGCATATAATGCATATAAATATTCAAAACGGCTACCAAGTGGCCAACGTCGATTTGGTGTGAGAGAATTGTATGCTGATCGAGAAATGAATGGATTTTTTGAAAGGAGTTTCGAGCTGCTAAAAAATAAGGATCCTGATCAATTTTTTAAATCGATTAGGATGAGTAGCCAAACTTATGACGTGTTACTTAATCTACTTCGTGAAAAACTGGAGAAATTTTCAATGAGAAAGCCTATATCTCCAGAATGTCGGCTCTTCTTAACACTCATGTAAGAATTTATATATATGTATAATCATTTAACAGAAAGCTAAACTCATAAAAAAAATTACTAAACTTTTTAGATATCTTGCTCATGGTGAAAGTAGACAGTTCTTGTCTCTGACGTTCAAGATGGGTGTAAGTACAATAAGAAATATCATCATGGAAACTTGCGATGCTATTTGGGATAATCTGGCGGAAATTTATATATCTTCACCGAATATGGATGAATGGGAACGAATAAGTCAAGACTTCGAAAATATTTGGAATTTTCCAAATTGCGTTGGTGCTGTTGATGGGAAGCACATTGCAATAACTTGTCCCCCCAATTCAGGCTCTATGTATTATAATTATAAAGGTAAGTGCTACTAGTATTTTTAATATTATTATAAAAAATTATTTTTTGAAGGTGGATATAGTATTATATTATTAGCCGCATGTGATGCCAACTACACATTTACAGCTCTCGATATAGGAGCATCCAGAGTGATGGTGGAGTTTTTAAATTTTCAAAATTTGGCAAGGCTCTCATGGAAGGAAACTTGCAGTTACCAAAAGAAAAAAACCTAAAAAATACAAACAAAAAGTTTCCATATTTCTTTGTTGGAGATGCAGCGTTCCCATTAAAATCGTATTTAATGAGACCGTACCCAGGCAGGTTCCTAGATGAAAAGAAGGATTATTTTAATGCGCGTTTATCGAGAGCTCGTCGAACTATTGAAAATGCTTTTGGGATTTTAACGGCCCGATGGCGTATTCTATTAAGCTCATTAAATATGAGCCCAGAGTCAGCTGAAAAAATTGTTAAAGCCACTGTGGTGCTTCACAATTTTTTAAAAATGACAGATGGAACGTACTGCCCGATGGAATTGGTAGACAATTATAATGGAGATGAAGTTATTGAAGGTTTGTAAAAACTAAATATTCTTAATAAATAATAGTTATTTTTGAAAATAATTTAAATTTTTTTAAAGGTTTATGGAGAAGAGAGATTCAACCCCTGCAAAGTTTTTCAACTTTATCATCAAATAATGCACCTAGGAGAGCTTTCCAACTGAGAGAAGAATTATCAGAACATATTTTTTTGCATAAAATTTAAACTAATTTTAATATATAATTTTTATTATTTATTTTTTGTAGATTAATAAATGGAATCATTTACACTATTTTCAAGGAAAATTTAGGATTAAGGAATTTGCAAGCATGTTTGGAAAATATTAAAAATTATGAACTTGGGTTTTTTGGATTAATTTTGGATTTTGGATTATTATATCATAGATTAGATTTAGTTCCGGCAAAAAATCTTATTTGTAGACATTTTAGACAACTAGTCTAAACTTGTACAAATCTTATTGAAGGAAAAAACTGAATAATGTATTTTGTATTTAATGAAAAATTTAATTAATTTTAGTAAATATTATTTATTTTTTTGGTTTAAAACAAAAAAATTTTAATTCTTTTATAAAATAAAATTATATAAAAAACATAAAATATATTCATTTTTTAATTTAAAATAAAAATAATAAAAAAAACATAACAAAAAAATTTTTAAATTAGGTAAAATTATTAAGTTAAAATAAGTAACAAATAAATTATGTACAAAATAAATAAAAACATAACAAAAAATATTCATTTAAAATAAAATAATATCTTATAAAAAACGTATAAAATATGCATTTTTAAATTAAGTGTTCTAAGCTCCATTTAACTAATATCTAAAAGAGAAAATCTAATTTAAAAAAATTTGTAAAAAAGGTAAATTTATTGCATTAAAAAATTGGAATACTTAGCCTGTACGTCATTTAAGATTGATAGCCTCACTTCGTCCCTTAAGTTAAAGGGAAATTTTTTTAGCTTGGCTACCAATAACTTTACAAACCCGTCCATTTCCTCGTCTTCTTCAACATTTTTTGTTGAACTGAACCGCTTTTCCATAAAGTTTTCAACTTTAGTTGGAAAAGCCTTCATCAACGCTGTCTTGGTTATTTCTTTTCCTTTTTTGTGGTGGTGTTGGTGTTGATGTCGGTGTTGGCGTTGGAAGAATTTCTTCAGGTGAAAATTCGATTATACTTTCTGTTTCCAGTATTGTAGTTTCTTCAACATACATTGAATTTTCACCTGGAGATATTCTTCCAACCCCAACGCTGATAGTACGTACCTCCTCTGCTGTTGACGAAGCTGCTCCAATATTAGAAATGGTCCTAAAAAATTTTATTATTAAATTACATATTTAAAACAATCGTTATATTTTATATATGCATACCTACCTAATCTAATACGTATTTGTGCACATATAATGTTTATATAAATAATTATTAATATTTTATTATTTACCTTCGATGAGGGTTTATATGCTCTTTCAAAAAGAGCATGCTGTGGAAATATTTCCATCGTGGCATATCGTCTCCCCCACTTCCTGACTTGGTTTCTTTTTTTATTTTTAGAAGATCCCGCCCAAAAGCATCTCGCAGGCTCTTCCACATGATTTGACACTCCTCGGCTAAAAATAATTTAGTCTATTAAATTACTAATAATTTTTTGAAAATATTAAAGTAACTCACCTGAAACCCCTAATATTTCAGATATTATTTTCCAAATCCTGTTCTTCAGGATCCTATTCCGGTATTCTTTTAGCCCTTTATTGTAAAGGGCTGGGTTATTTTCTATTTCATTAATTAAATTTTCTTCAAAATTATCCATTTTATTTATTTTAGTTAAAGCAGTTAATTAACTGATTCCTTGTTTTCTTTTTGATTGTTGTTTTTTTTTTATTTTTGACAACCACGCGCGCAAATTTAGAACAATTTTCTATTTTTGAAAAGCGTGGTGCGTTGCTACAACTTTGCTATATCATTATCTTAGCGGTTAGACTTCAATGTTTGGTACATGTTTCGTCAATGTTTCATACCCTTTGCAAAACTTAAATCATGTAATAGGTTAGAATCGAACAAAATTTCCAAAACTTAAAAAATTGAATGGTCTTCAATTTTTTAAGTTCGGTTCTGTCATCTCAAACATGTTACTGTCAAAATCTCAAAACATTTTACTGTCAAATCTCTAATTTCCCAATGTCATTAAATTAAATTGGGAATAGTTTGTATTTTGATCTGACGTTTATGTTTTGTTTTCTTTTGGCGCATTCAATATTTTAATATATTAACCAAATTTGTTAATACAATTAATGATGTGCTGACTCTATTTATTTGATTATCTTAATCAATAATAGAAAATGATTATATAAATCAAAACATTACATATAAGTTAAATTAATAAATTACTTATTTAAAGATCAAAAAATTACAGACATATAAGTTAAATTAATAAATTATTTATATTTAAAAGATTAAAATTTTACTTAAATAAAAGTTATATTAAAAAAAATTATTCAAGTTAAAAAAATTACTTGTGTTTGTTCTGGTTCGTCCATTTCCTCTTCTATGAGGCAAAGTAGGGCGCTAGCTAAACCAAGACGAACATTTTTATTTTTTCTATTCATTATATTAATTTATACTTATCTTTAAATTTAATAATCCTTTATTATTTCAATTTATATTTAATCCAATCCAATATTATATTTGATTTATATTTAATAATAATCTTTTAAAATAGAAGTTCAACAATCTATTGTCTTTACAAATGACAAATTTTTAACCGCCAAATTGTATTATGTTCTACTTTAGTTCAAATAGCCTACTTACAATTTTATAAACTATTTTATTATTTTAATTTAATTTTTAAACGCTTCAACTTTTTATAATTTATTTTATGAACGGATCTATATAAAATTTAAAATTGTATAATTATGAATGTTTGCTTAGTCCCACAGATGTTAATTAAAATAATAATCCATTTTTAAATGACCTAGATGTGATATAAGTAAAATAAAATTACCTACTTACTCAATGTAAATAAAAAATTAAATTTCTTATATTATCTACAAATCCATTTTTTTATTTAGTAGCTACAAATCTTTTTTTTTATATAAATAAAAAATTACAAAAACTTTCCGCTTTTGAAAAATCAGTTGACTAAACATTCTCCGACGATAACTATCTTCGAATGAACTAAATTTTACACATACATTCATAAGTTCATAAATTGGTGATAACACCTAAAACTACACTCGTGGGGGACTGAGTAATATTCACTTGCGTTATTTATAATGGAACATTACGTCAATGCAACTTCCCCATACTCATCATGTGGCTTGACGGATTAACTTCAAACCGATTCTTTACTATCGTTATATAGTATCGTATTCGAGTGATATTGTTTAGATAGGTAATTTTACTATCAGATTTGAAAATTTTAAAATTTTTGATTTTCAATGAAACAGAGTTGGTTTTTTTGATGATGATTTGTTTTCTATAAATGTTTATAGGACAATTAGGTTCAGTGATAAAAGAATCTTCGGCTTCATTAAAGTTAATTATAACTCCTGAAAGCGCGAGTTATGTATGAACCTCCTAATATAACGTTAACTGAGTCAACTTCAAGTTTTTCACCTGAAGTTGTCATAGAAGCTAAATCAACAGCCAAAAAAAAAGTATATTTTGATTTTTATTTTTTCTTATTGCAAAATTCAACTTAAAATTAAATATTTATATTCATATAGAAAATTCGTAAATATAATAGGTAAAAATGCTGAATTTACATTATTTTTGTTTTTTATACCCTACACCTATAGAATAGGTAAAGGGGTATATTAACTTTGGTATGGTGTTTGTAACCACCTAAAGGAAGCGAGCTAGATATGGAAAAGTATATATATTTGTGATCAGCGCGACCGCCTTAGTCGATATAGCCATGTCCGTCCGTCCGTCCGTCCGTCCGTCCGTAGGCACGATAACTCAAAAAATAATGGAGCTATCTTGATGAAATTTTAACTGTAGGTTACTAGGACTGAAAGTACGGCGGGGATTGCATATGGGCGAAATCGGCCCATGGGTTCGGATTCTGGACCTTCTAATCGGTTTCAGGGCTAACGAACAAATATAAAAAATCACGATAACTCAACAACTAATGACGCTATCTTCATCAAATTTGTGCTGTAGGTTACTAGTAATGAAACTACTTCGGGAATTGCGTAAGGTCGGGATTGGACCATGGGTTCGGAACCTAGAACTTTTTGATCGAATTTAGGCCAAACGAGCATAATTCCGAAACCAATGAAGATAGAACCTTCAAATTTAGTATCAGGGTGTCCCTTCCTATTTCCTAAGTGTCTTGTGAATTTGGGTCCCATTGGAGTAGTGGGTCGGGGACCAGCCACTCATTTCCGAAGACCTTAAAGCATATCTTTAAAATTTATAAAGATAACAACTTGAAAAAATGTAGAAGCTTCCAATTTGCCACAAGGGTGTTCTTTACTATCTCTTGCGTGTTCCCCTAATTTGGGATCAATTGGAGTGGTGGTTCTGTACCCCTCTCAGACCTCTCAAGTTTTAAAGGCTTATAATCGAAATTACTAAAAATAGTTACTTAAAATTAGGATAGACCGTTCAAATTGTGTACAAGGGTTAACTAGTACTATAAGTACAGCGCGGACTATATAAGGGCGAAATCAGCCCAACGGTTCGGATTCCGGACCCTTTAATCGATGTCAGGGCTAAGGAACATATATAAAAAATCACGATAACTCAACAACTAATGAGGCTATCTTCATGAAATTTGTGCTGTAGGTTATTGGCAGCGAAACTACGGCGGTGATTACGTACGGTGAGGATTGGACAATGGGTTCGGAACTTAGAACTTTTTGATCGAATTTAGGCCAAACGAGCATAATTCCGAAACCAATGAAGATAGAACCTCCAAATTTGGTATCAGGGTGTCCCTTCCTATTTCGTAAGTGTCTTTGAAATTTGGGCCCCATTGGAGTAGTGGATCGGGGACCAGCCACTCAGTTCTTAGGCCCTTAAAGCATATTTTCGAAATTAATAAAGATAGTAACTTGAAACAAATGTAGAAGCTTCCAATTTGCCACAAGGGTGTTTTTTACTATTTCTTGCGTGCCCCCCTAATTTGGGATCAATTGGAGTGGTGGTTCAGAACCTTTCTTAGACCCCCCAATGTGTAAAAGCTTATCATCGAAATTAATAAAACTAGTAACTTAAAATTAAGATAGAGCGTTCCAATTGTGTACAAGGGTTAACTAAGTATGACGGGACTGCATATGGGCGAAATCGTACCATAATTTCGGGTCCTGGAACCCTTGAAAAGTTCAAGGACTAACAAACATATATCTTACAAACACCATAACTCAAAAAATAATGCCGGTATTTTGATGAAATTTAACAGTAGGTTACTAGTAATGAAAGTACCATGGGAATTGGTTGTGGTCGAGTTTAATTTCGAAGCCAAAGAATATATTTCCTATGTCCTATGTGTCTCCGAAATCTAGACTTAATTGTAGTGGTTCAGCTATGTTCAAAGGTACTTGCTGCATTTATGTAAAATTTATTTTTATATTTAAATGAATTATATGAAAAGGTGTAAATTTTTAATTGTATTTTAGAAATACATTTATTGCATATTTTGCGTTTATAAGCTTTTCTATTAGGTATATAAACTAACCATTTAAAATAATTGCAATTTTTAAAAATTTGGATTATTAAATATATTATGCTTTTATTATCTTTTTATCACAAAATTTAATAATTAGAATTTTTTCATTTTGCAATTGAATTGGAATAAATATATTTTCATTAATTTCAAGTTTGTTTGTTTTTTAATATTTTTAAATAGATAAATTAGTAAGAATTTGTAATATTTTTTAATAGATAGGGTAATTAGAAAATGTTTTTAGTATTATACAGTTAATTTGGTTAGCTATGTCTTACGATCAAATTAATAACAGCTTCTATGGTGTTAAAATGACTTATGGATATGTCCTTAAATTTGAACCAAATAGGTGTAGGGTATTTCTAAGTCGGTTGCACCGACTGACTGTTTCTTTACTTGTTTTTAATTGACAAAAACCTTGAATTCTTCAAGTTCAATGTTATTTAAATGAATAATTTTACATTAGCAATTTAATTAATAAGAAATGCTTTAGTTTTTTTAAGTTTAGTTTATTTAAGTTTAGTAAATATAAAAACAGTAAAATACATTAAAGTTAGTTGGTTATAACTGTTCAGAATATAAGTATATTATTAAAAATAATTTTAATTAATATCTAAAATTTTGTCGTTTTATTTTCGTAATAAATATAAAAAAGACTTTTATAAAAAATATATTTTGCGCAGTCGGTAGGATCTCTATCAGAAGAAAAGAGATCTAGTGAAACGAATTTAATTAGTGTTATTAAAAATAATATTACAAAAACATTTTTTTAAAGTGGGCAACAAAGTACGCCAAAGCAAAATTTAGTGTTTTATGCAGAAACAAACACAATAAAAAAACAAAAAAAAATAAATAAACCAAAATTGATCAACATAATAAAATTCTTTTATTAATTACCAAAATAGAAACCCAATTACACAGTGAACTACATTTTACATTAATTCTTATTGGAATCAATTCCAATTACAAAATACTATAAATACCACAAATACTTTTCCGCATATAAAATATACAAAAATGCACCACATGCATTTTTCCCTTTACAAGCATTAATTGTATGAATACCAGAAATAAAATTAAAACTAGAATAAGAATGCATTAAATTAAAATTAGAATAAGAATATTTTGTAATATTTTGTAATACTAAAAATAATACTTAGTAAGACCAACTTGTAGATTAAGAATAATATATAAATGTAAGACTTTTCATATTGTAAATCAATTCAGTTTTTGGTCTTAAAAGACAAAGTTATAAGCTAACAATTCCTAGTAAGAAATTTACTAGTTTAAAAATTGTAAACAAATTTATATTGTTTATAATAAAAAAATATCAATGTTTAAATAAAGAATAAAAACAAATTTTTATTGTTTTCTTTAAATTTAAATTTCAATATTAAAATTGCTAACCAGGTTTTCAATATTATTTACAACATTAAAATTCAAGGAAGTGCAAAAAATTTAATTAATGTCAGCCCTCCATCAAATTGGGATGATTGCAAAATAAAATTAAAACAACATTACAGAGCATCAAAAGACCAGATGTCAATCACAAGAGAAATTGAAGCTTTAAAAGTAAGTAGCATTAAAGATTTAGATAATAAGTTAAGATTAGTGATAGAAGATATAACAGATAGCCAAACTGTAATTGATATATTTAGTGGAATGTTAGTTTAGAAAATTAAAGAACTTTCTTCAGGACCGTTAGTTTATGCAATAATGTCGAAAAATAATTTGACGGAAATTAGAAATATAGTAAGGAGTTTTATAGGTTTAGACGATGGTAACCTTAATTTATCTCACAAAAATTTTAATAGAAATAGTGAAAGTAAAAAATTTTTTTAGGAATGATAATAAAAATAATTACAATTATAATAATAACAAAAAAAATTTTAGTAATATAAATGATGAAAGTAGAAATAGATTTAACAATAAAAGTGTCAATTACAATTCAAATTCGAATTTTAAAAATAATAATAATTTCCAAATTCGAGCAAACGATAATTTTTATCAAAATAGAAATAGGCCTTCTCAGTTTAACCGACATTATAATAGATACAATGACAGACAAGAAAGTAGACAGACTAGACCAATAGAAGTTGATCCAAGTAGACAAACTCGATCAATGGATGTTGATAATTTAAGTAAAAACAATGAAACTAATACAATTGAAGAAACTTTTTTTATAAACTAGCCTCGGACCAAAATAAAATTTTTACAATTTTAACAATACAAGAAAAAAAAAAATTTTGCCTTGTTAGATACAGGCTCAACAATAAGCATTTTAAATAAAAATAAAGTTTGTATTTCTAAGTTTTCTGAAATAAATTCAACTTCCATATCTATTAATACAATTAAGGAGAAGTAAGCAAACCTAATAGCTGAATTTTGTTGCTACCTTATCGCCAGCTGAAATGAAATATCCTGAAAATGCAAGAATGAAATGGATTGCAATGAAATTAGACAAGTCATATGACTTGTTATTAGGTATAAATTGGATAACAAAAAATGTGAAAGATATCAACGTAGAAAATCAACAAATTCATTTGACCAATGGAGTGAGTCTTCCATTCTTAACTAAAACTATTCAAGAAGAAGTTAATGTATTAGAAGTAAGTGAAGTTCAAAATCTACAATTGGATCATTTAAATGAAAAAGAAAAACATATAATTGAAAAATTAGTTTCCAAATCACTAAGCTCTTATATAAAGAAGGTGATATTTTGACCAGTACAAATACAGTGGTACATGAAAATAAAACAACAACAAGTGAACAAATTAATTCAAAGCTTTATTGATATCCATCTAAACATGAAACTGAAGTGTGCCATCAAATGGAAAAAATGGGAAAACAGGGCATAATTAGAAAAATTAAAAGTCGATAAAGTTCTCCGATTATAGTAGTACTCAAAAAAAAAGATAAGTACAAAAATTTAGAATAGTTGTGGATTATAGAAGATTAAATCAGGTTACAATCGACGATAAATACCCTTTACCTAATATTGATAGCATTCTGGACAAATTGGGAAAAGCCCAATATTTCAGCACGTTAGATTTAGCCAAAGGTTACCATCAGATATTAGTAGCTGAAAAAGATATTGAAAAAACTGCTTTTGTTACTCCAAAACTGTTTTGTTACATATGTACGTATGCTATTTGGATTGAAAAATGCACCGGCAACGTTCCAGAGATTGATGAACGAAATTCTTTGAGAATATATCAATCAAATTTGTGTCGTATATCTTGATGATATATTAATTTTTTCGACAACATTAGAAGAACACGAAAATTCATTAACAAAAAAATAGATTACAGGAGCACAATTTGAAAATTCAAGTTGATAAATGTAGTTTTCTTAAAAGAAATACAGAATTTCTAGGACATATTTTGACAAAGATAAAACCTAACCCTGAAAAAATAAAGAATATTCAAGAGTTACAAATTCCAAGAACTGAAAAACAATTAAAAGGTTTCTTAGGAGCAACTGGATTTTATAGAAAATTCATCAAAGATTATTCTAAAGTTGCATATGCTATGATTAAATATTTAAAAAAAGATAACAAAATTAATATAAATGATCCACAGTATAAAGAGTTTTTGGCAATTATGTATGCAGTCAATTATTTCAGACCTTATCTTTATGGTAATATGTTTAAAATCATAACAGACCATGCACCAATTAAATATTTAAACAACAAATACAAAGGAAAGGAATTTTCACAAAGATACCAAAGATGGTTGTTAAAACTTCAAGAATATAATTATGAGATTGAATATTTGCAGGGTAAAGAAAATAAGGTAGCTGATTATTTAAGCAGATTAGAAAATACAAAGAAAATTAATGAAGAAAATGATTCAGCCTCAAATTTAGAATTATCTAATGATACGATACATTCTGCAGATGAAAATCAATTATATTACATAGGAATAAAAGAGGATATAGTAAACAAATATAAAACACAAATCATACTCACTTACTGTCCTGAAGAGAATATAACACTTCTCAATAGAAGAATTATTGAAATAAATCCGTTAGAAAATGAAAATTTCATTAAAGATATTTTAAAATGTTATATCAAGAAAGGATATACAAGCATTTATTCGGAAGTATCTGATACTGACTATTATAAAATACAACTAATTTTAATATCGATGTTTTCATTTGATTCAAAAATAAAATTTATACGAAGTACAAAAAGAGCTAATGAAATAAAAACTGAAGAAGAATTACATAAACAATTATCTCGTTACCACACTAAGGAGTCTATGCATAGTGGAATAAATGAATGTTACCACAATTTAAAAGACAAAATTTATTTTCCCAAGTTAAAAGATCATATTCATTTAATTATCAATAATTGTGAAAAATGTCAACAAATTAAGTATGATCGAAAACCATTAAAACCTAAATTTGCATTTACAGAAACACCTAAAGAAAAAACGAAATTATGCACTTGGACATATTTCATTTTAAAAAACAATCCTTTGTTACAGTAATTGATAAATTAACAAAATTTGCCTCAGCATAACAGATAGCAACTGGAGAGCAAAGAAAACAATTATAATGGAACATTTTGCAAAATTTGGAAAACCAAAAAAAATAATTATGGACAATAAATTTAGAGCTGAACAACTAATTGAGTATTTAAATAGTGAAAATGTTGAAATTCATCTAACAAAAGCAAATAATCACACTGGAAATGCTGATATAGAGAGACTACACTCAACCCTCTTAGAAAAAATAACAGAAATTGAGGATAGGGAACTTTCAGTTGAGATGAAGATACAAATGGCTATAGGAAACTATAACGATCGCTATCATTCAACACACCTAGAGAAGCTAAAGAAAATGTAGATGTTAGTAAATTGCAAATAAATATAGATAAAATGAAACCTCAAATTATAAATAAAAGAAACTGTAATAGAGAACACTATGTAGAAAATCGATCATTAGGAGATATTAGAAATTATAAGAGACTTAGACATAAGGACGAACCATATTACAGACATAAACCTTTATTAAAGGTACATTATTCAAATATTAAAAGACCTTTAAAACTTTTAGGTTGCCAACATAATAATATTGCTGTTAATAATCTTACCAATACAACTGACTGTAGGTCTTCTTCAAGTCAACCCAATTCACGAAGAAGCCGGTTACATTCAAATTAAACTTCAACAGGTAGAAAAAGTAAATAAAACTAGTACAATTTTACATATCATAAATCCAAAAGAAATAGATAATATGCTTACACAAATAGAAAATACTATAGAAGAACAAGAGAAATACATAACAAAAATTTATTAAAAGCGGAAATTAAAACAATTAGAGCAAAAATCAAATCTATAATGCCAACTAAAACTAGAAAAAGGAAAGGTCTAATTAATTTCATAGGTGTTTGGTTATAAAGAAATGAAACCAACGACTTTAGTTTTAAGACTGGTCTTAATAATTTATTATAAAATGTAACTTAAAGATCTGTGTAATAAAAGTAGTAGTAGAACATGTGTATAACAATATAGTAGTATAACAAGTAATGTGATACAATATAACACATATAGTAAAACATATGATACATATTTATATGCTTTATACAAATATATTACAAATATATTACATGCCCTTTTTTATAGTATAATATTTATTATTGTTATCATCAATTATAAATTAATTAATAAATGTACCTACAAAAAAAGTTTCTTATACATATATATTCAATTCAATTTATTAGTATTAAAGACATAATTCATAATTAATAAATGTACATAAAAAAAGTTTCTTATATTCAATTCAATTTAAATAAAAATAATAATAAAAATTTGTTTTTATTTATTTTTAAATTAAAACCTGTTTTGTTATTTACTATTTGTTTGTAATTTTTATTTTATATTGGGATTTAACTTACTTATTTGTTATTGTTTTATTTATTTATTTTATTTTTTACTTATTGTACCCTACACCTATAGAATAGGTAAAGGGATATATTAACTTTGGTATGGTGTTTGTAACCACCTAAAGGAAGCGAGCTAGATATGGAAAAGTATATATATTTGTGATCAGCGTGACCGCCTTAGTCGATATAGCCATGTCAGTCCGTCCGTCCGTCCGTAGGCACGATAACTCAAAAAATAATGGAGCTATCTTGATGAAATTTTAACTGCAGGTTACTAGGACTCAAAGTACAGCGGGGATTGCATATGGGCGAAATTGGCCCATGGGTTCGGATTTTGGACCTTTTAATCGATCGAAGGGCTAACGAACATATATAAAAAATCACGACAACTCAACAACTAATGACGCTATCTTCATCAAATTTGTGCTGTAGGTTACTTGTAATGAAACTACTTCGAGGATTGCGTAAGGTCGGGATTAGACCATGGGTTCGGAACCTAGAACTTTTTGATCGAATTTAGGCCAAACGAGCATAATTCCGAAACCAATAAAGATAGAACCTCCAAATTTGGTATCAGGGTGTCCCTTCCTATTTCCTAAGTGTCTTGAGAATTTGGGTCCCATTGAAGTACTGGATCAGGGACCAGCCACACATTTCCGAAGACCTTAAAGCATATCTTTAAAATTAATAAAGATAACAACTTGAAAAAATGTAAAAGCTTCCAATTTGCCACAAGGGTGTTCTTTACTATCTCTTGCGTGTTCTCTTAATTTGGGATCAATTGCAGAGGTGGTTCAGTACCCCTCTCAGACCTCCCAAGTTTTAAAAGCTTATAATCGAAATTACTAAAAATAGTTACTTAAAATTAAGATAGACCGTTCAAATTGTGTACAAGGGTTAACTAGTACTATAAGTAAAGCGCGGGCTGTATAAGGGCGAAATCAGCCCATGGGTTCGGATTCTGGACCTTTTAGTCGGTGTCAGGAATAACGAACATATATTAAAAATCACGATAACTCAACAACTAATGAGTCTATCTTCATGAAATTTGTGCTGTAGGTTATTGGTAATGAAACTACGGCGGTGATTACGTACGGTGAGGATTGGACAATGGGTTCGGAACTGAGAACTTTTTGATCGAATTTAGGCCAAACTAGCGTAATTCCGAAACCAATGAAGATATAACCTCCAAATTTGGTATCAGGGTGTCCCTTCCTATTGCGTAAGTGTCTTTGAAATTTGGGCCCCATTGGACTAGTGGGTCGGGGACCAGTCACTCAGTTCCGAGGACCTTAAAGCATATTTTCGAAATTAATAAAAATAGTAATTTGAAACAAATGTAGAAGCTTCAAATTTGGCCCAGTGTGTTCTTTACTATTTCTTCCGTGCCCCCCTAATTTGGGATCATTTGGAGTGGTGGTTCAGGACCTCTCTTAGACCCCCAAATGCGTAAAAGCTTATCATCGAAATTAGTAAAACTAGTAACTTAAAATTAAGATAGAACGTTCCAATTGTATACAAGGGTTAACTAGTATTGAAAGTATGACGGGACTGCATATGGGCGAAATCGTACCATGGTTTCAGGTTCTGGAAGCCATGACAAGTTCAAGGACTAAAAAACATATATCTTAAAAACACCATAACTCAAAAAATAATGCCGGTATTTTGATGAAATTTAAACTCTAGGTTACTAGTAATGAAAGTACCATGCGAATTGGTTCTGGTCGAGTTTAATTTCAAAGCCAAAGAATATATTTCCTATGTCCTATGTGTTTTCGAAATCTAGACTAAATTGTAGTGGTTCAGCTATGTTCAAAGGTACTTGCTGCATTTATGTAAAATTTATTTGAATATTTAAATGAATTATATGAAAGTTCTAAATTTGTAATTGTATTTTAGAAGTACATTTATTGCATATTTTGCGTTTATAAGCTTTTCTATTAGGTATATAAACTAACCATTTAAAATAATTGCAATTTTTAAAAATTTGGATTATGCTTTGATTATCTTTTTATCACAAAATTTAATAATTAGAATTTTTTCATTTTGTAATTGAATTGGAATAAATATATTTTCATTTATTTCAAGTTTATTTGTTTTTTAATATTTTTAAATACATAAATTAGTAAAATTTTGTAATATTTTTTAATAGATAGTGTAATTAGAAAATGTTTTTAGTATTATAAAGTTAATTTGGTTAGCTATGTCTTACGATCAAATTAATAACAGCTTTTATGGTGTTAAAATGACTTATGGATATGTCCTTAAATTTGAACCAAATAGGTGTAGGGTATTTCTAAGTCGGTTGCACCGACTGACTGTTTCTTTACTTGTTTTTTTTTTTTTCGAAGAGACAAATGTGATGATGAGTTACAAATGTTACAAAATTTAATTATCCAACATAATATTATACAATGTACATATGTACATACATACATATACAAAATTTTATTTATAAGTTTTATCTGACCGTAATTTTCGTGATTCTTGGTTTATTTTTTCTTGATCATTTATTTTATTACATTCATTATTACTAATTGGAGTTGCCAGCTTATCTAATCTTGTATGAATTTCATTTCTTCGAAATCTATTTCCTTTTTCATCCTCTACAATTACGGATCTGTGCTCATCCGATTTCTGTACTACCTTTCCTTTTCTCCAAAATTTATCATTTGGAAATTTTTTGAACAATATGCGGGTATTTAGTTCTACATCTTTTCTGATGATAGCCCTTTTATTGTAACTTTGAACCATTTTTTCTTGATAATTTTTTAACATGTTTCTATATTGTATATCGTCTACTATTTTTGGCTTTAGTTCTAGTTCTCAAGTTGCGTGACATTAGCAACTGAGAAGGCGAGTACCCTATATGAGTGCTTGTTCTTAGATTCAACAGACCTAAGTAAGGATCAGTATTTGATAAAGAGCATTTATTAAGCATTTTCTTGACCATTTGTATAGATCTTTCAGCTAAGCCATTGGATTGGGGGCAGTGGGAAATGCTCCTTACATGGTCAACACCCCAATCATATAAAAACTTTTTGAATTGGTTCGATGTACATGGAGGACCATTGTCGGACACTAATTTAACAGGAATTCCATGCCTCGCAAAAGTGGTTTTGAAAACTTGAATTACATTATCGGCGTTTGCCGATGAAATTTTACCAATTTCTACATATTTTGAGTAGTAATCAACAATTAACAAGTATAATTCTTTATTAAATTCAAATATGTCACTACCCAGTTTTTGAAATGGTAGATTTGGAATATCGTGCAGAATAAGTGTTTATCTCAAATTTGATTTTTGCGTTTGCTGGCATACCGTACACTGTTCCACCATTCTTTCTACGTCATGACTTATATTTGGCCAATATACCAATGTTCTTGCACGGTTTTTGCATTTTTGAATACCGAAGTGTACTTCATGTATCATTTTTAATATTTCTTGTCTTAAGGATTTTGGAATCAAAAGAAAATTATTTTTAAAAAGAATATCATCAATTTTAAGCAACTCAGCTTTAAATTTCCAAAAAAATCGGACATATTCCGGAAGTTTATCTTTACTATCTGGCCACCCTAATCTAATTAATGATTTTAATTCATTGAGTTGTTTATCTTTATCTATTTCATTTTTAATTCGTTCTAACATCATTTTTGAAACACATAAATTTGGTTTGAAAAAAATTGTATGTATTTTAATGTTTTGATCGACAGAATTTTCTTCTTTTATATCTAGTGGTGCTCTGGATAAGGCATCCGCCACCACTAAATCTTTTCCAGGTATATGTTTTATATCAAGATCATAACCCTGTAATGAAATTATCATTCTCTGCAATCGCGGTGGAACAGTCTGAACTGTAACAGTCTGACCATATATAAAATTGTGAAATTTTGACACTCCAAAAACTATTGCATAGAGCTCTTTTTCGATCTGAGCGTAGTTTTGTTGGCAGTTGGTTAACGTCTTAGAGGCGAATGCTAATGGACGGTTTTCTTGGAGTAAAACCGCTCCAACCGCAAATTGAGACGCATCACATGCTAGGACTAAAGTTTTGGGACCGTCATAATAAGTTAGACAAGGAGGATTTATTATACACTTTTTTAATTCTTTAAAAACCGATTCATGAGAAGAATTCCATTGGAATTCTACATTTTTCTTTAAAAGATTCCTTAAAGATACTGACTTTTCTAGATTTTGAATAAACGGACCAAAGTAATTAATTATTCCTAAAAATCTTTGTAAATTTTTTACGCATTTTGGCGCCGGCATTTTTATAATTGCATCTACTCTGGTCATATCTGGTTTTATACCATCACAATTAAAAATATGTCCGAAAAATTTTATTTCGCTCACTCCAAATTGACACTTTCCTCTATTAAATTTTAAATTAACTGAACTAGCTTTATCGAAAACCTTTTCCAAAATTTTATTGTGTTCTGTAACCGTTTTAGCATAAAAATTAAAATATCGTCTATATAAGTTATAACATTTAAACCGTGAAATAACTCAGTTATAATACGATGAAAAGTTTCTCGAGCTACATTAAGTCCATATGGCATTTGTAAAAATTTGTATCTACCAAATGGTGTTTGAAATGTGCATAGATCTGAGCTTGGCTTGTCTAATTTCAACATCCAGTAACCACTGCTGGCATCTAGTTTTCAAAAATACTTAGAACCTACTAATTTAGATTTAATATATTCCAAATCTAATATTGGATAGTGTTCGCGTTGTAATGCTTTATTTAAATTTCGCGGATCTAAACATACTCGCAAAGATTTATTTTGTTTTTCAACCGAATTTACCCATTCTGTTGGATGAGTTACACGACAAATTACATTTGCTTTTTCCATGCGACATAATTCTACTTTAAATCTATCATATAATTTCTAGGGTATTTTTCTCATAGGATCAATACATCCTTAACTACTTTGAGACTAATTAGGCCAGGAATGCATCCAAGACCTTCGAATAAATTTTTATAATTATCTTTTATATTAGTTATTAATTCATTATTAGACGTTTTAATTTGATTAATGAACGGACAACAAACTAGATTATTTTTTATAAGGTCTGGCTTTCTCAGTATAGTAATAACCTCTTCATTTACAATAATAAAATTAAAAGAGAACTTACGGTTTTCAATTAGTCCTGTAATTATACTTTCGCCTAAAAATTCAATTTTTGATCCTCCAAAAGCAGTTAAAATTCCTGTAACCTTTTTCAGTTTAAAAATTTTGTTGAAATTAATTAAATCAAAAGTTCTTTTTGACATCACATTTGCCTCTGCTCCTGTTTATAATTCAATTTTAATTCTTTTATTGTTTACTACAAATTCTTTCCTAAAATAAAAATTGAAAAATTTATTATTATTATTTGAATTGAAAAATTTGTTTTTATATATTTTTAAATTAATATTTGGTTTTTCTTCAAATTTATTTAACTTAATTACAACAATAAAAATATCTTCAGAATTTTCTGTTTTTTCTAACGCGTTTACAGATTTTAATTTCCTTCTGCAGAATTTGGCAAAGTGGTTGAAACCTTTGCAATTATGACACTGCTTTCCTATAGCTGGACATTTTGTTCTGTGCTCAAGTTGTCCACTATTTTGGCATGGTGTGGATTTCCTTCTTTGGTTTTTATTTTTGTAATGACTATTTAATGACTGATTTGGCTGAAAAGTTTGGTAAGTTTCGTCTCCCGAATACTCGCATAATTTAACCGCCTCTTTTAAATTTGTTAAAAATAAGTCGAGTGACTCAGCAGATTTTTGTTTTAAAGATAAAAACTTATATCTTTGGTAAATAATATTCTTTTTGGGTTCAAAATATTCGTTGAACTCAGTTTTGACATCATTGAATTTTGTTTTATTTTTAAAAGTATTAAAAATTTTTATACCTGATTCCCCAAGGCAATGCTGTAAGATGGCAATTTTTCTGTCATCATTTTCACTATTCATATCCATTGCTGTAAGATATAAATCAAATTTTTGAATCCAAATGTTCCAAGTTTTATTTAGATTTGGAGTATCAAAATCTATATTTGAGGGAGGTTTGAAAAAATTTTCCATGTTTCCTTTTGATGATGGCGCGCTTTTTTCCGTTTTTACCATGTGGTTTTCGTTTTATTACTTGTGACGTTTTTGACCTTTTTGACTTTTTGACTTTATCTTCTCGTATATATATTATGTTGACTTAATTTTTATATTTTGATGAAGACTTTCTTGACCGAATTAAAAAAAAAAAAATTTTATTTTTTCTTTGACTTGCTTTTTTTTTTTTTTAAATTTATAAATTAAATATATATATAATATATTAAATTTAATTTCCACCTGACACCATGTTTGGTTATAAAGAAATGAAACCAACGACTTTAGTTTTAAGACTGGTCTTAATAATTTATTATAAAATGTAACTTAAAGATCTGTGTAATAAAAGTAGTAGTAGAACATGTATATAACAATATAGTAGTATAACAAATAATGTGATACAATATAACACATATAGTAAAATATATGATACATATTTATGCTTTATACAAATATATTACAATAGGTAGTACTGAAAAATGGCTATTCGTCACAATGGACGATGAAGATCGAGAAGAAATATTAGAACATTTAAAAACTATTGAAGAAAACTATCACAACGCAATAACTACACTGAATCAACAAATATCAATAAATTCACATTTTAATGAAATTATAAACATTCTTAAACAGACAAAAGAATAAGACAGAATTAAAAAGACAGAAGCCTTAAATGAAATAATTGAAAACAATAAACAAATTATAGGATATTCATTATACTTAGATCAAATAATAAAGTTAAGATTTTTAGAAAATAAGATAAACCAAATTCAAGACAATATTGCATCAGCTAAATATAACCATTGATTAAGAATTATATATAGATAAACATTTTCATGTTAAAAATTTGTATGAAATTTTTTTCGCATATTTTTTAAAATTCTCCAAAAATCGTTGGCACGTTTTAAATGTATTGTAACTATTTCTATTTTATAGTATACCCTTTATTTTTATTCTCCCAAAAATTTTTCACTCTACATAGTACATGTAACATGATTCAAGAATATGAATACTATGACACTAAAGAAAAGAAAAAAATCGAATAAGAAAAAAAACGAGGAAGTGTGTAGTAGAGTAGATTGTGTCAACTCTGGGATACCCGTATGACCGTGGTATAAACATTATAATATCATCCGATTAATTACTTTTGGCAAAATTTCAAACACACAGCTTTATTAGGTGTAGTGTAATGCTCATATAAAAGAAGGAGTTGTATGGCACTTACTCGAACCCTCTGCAGTAGACCAACCAACTTTTCCAGTAACTTTGGCCATTACACTTAACTACTTTTGGCAAAATTTCAGATACCCAGCTTTAATAAGTTCAGAGTAATGCTCATATAAAACAAGAAGTTATATAGCAGCTACCCGAGCCCGTTGTGCAAACTGGCTGAATTTCAATGGCGATGACGGTTTTTTTTAAAAACCCGATTTGTTGAAAGTTCCAGAATCCTAAAATTAAAAAAAGTATAAAAAAAATTATATCAATATGTTATTGAAATCTATAAATTTAGATTTTAAAATAATTATTTTAGAACATTTTATGCATAATAAGATTTTGAAAATTTAGATAATTTAGAAATTTTCAGTTAAAACAAAATTACAATTGATCTCAATTCAACAAAAAACCTCTAAAGATTAAAGTCTCATCAAACAATTGCTTATGCTGACGATATAGCAATCGTATCAAGAAGTTATAGAGATATGACTGAGGCGTTTATTGTGCTCGAAATTGAAGCAAAAAAAGTTGGTTTAGCTATCAATGAAAATAAAACAAAATATATGAAAATGTCGCGAAATGAAAGTAGAAGATACCCACAGAATATTACCATTGGGGAATACAATTTATTTTATTTTATTTTATTTTATTTATTAAACCAAAACAAGGTTTTTACAAAAAATATCTTACAGCTATTGAAAAAAACAAAAAAAAATTAAAGCTAACAAAATGCACAAACAAAAAAAAATACAAATTTGATTACTAAGTGAAAATTTAAATGAAAAATTAAAAAGTTGTACTATATACTAAATTTTAAAACAAAAAAACGAAAATGCTTACAGGACAAAAACACAGTATGAGATATAAATAATTGGAATGTATGTGATATGTATATGAACTTGAACTTGAAAAAATTTTAAATGTTTACAAAGTAATTAGGTAATTTAAGTATTTAGGTCATTTAGGAATTTCTGTTTTAATTTATGTTTAAAAGAGTTTCTTGATATGTCTGATGAAAAAAGATGACTGTGTTTGTTGAATATAGTGCAACATCTGTTTATTGGCTCATTTCTTCCGTATTCTGTTCTGTGTGTATTTTCTAATAAAAATTTAGTGTTTCTTGTATTTCTGACTACATTGTTTAGTCTAATCTTATTTACTAAGAATTGAACGTCAATACTTTTTTTTATGACGTCAAAGGTAAAGCAAGATGAAAGCATTTGCCTACGTGAAGATAAGGTTAACATATTCAATGAATTAAGTCTTACAGCATAGCTTGGAAGAGTAGAATAGTCTGTAGGATTATATTGGTTTCTCAAGGCAAACAAAAGGAATTGTTTCTGAACGGATTCTATTCTGTTGGAATGTAATTGAAACGCTGGATCCCATACGATGTTACCGTATTCTAGAATAGATCGAACTAACGAGCAATAGAGAGCTTTTGTTACTGCTGGGTTATTAAATTCTTTAGCTCTTCTCTTAATAAAACCTAACATTTTGCTTGCTTTGGAAATCATATGATCATAGTGAATATGGAAGTTAAGCTTATAGTCCAGAAGAATGCCAAGATCGGTTATACTGGACACCCTTTCAAGAACTATGTTATCTATTGCATAGTCGAAAAACATTGTAGATCTTTTACGTGTGAAGCTTATGACCTTGAATTTCGCTATGTTAAGTTCTAATTTATTGTAGAAACACCATTCTTGTAAAGAATGTAAATTTGATTGAAGTAATGCCAAATCAGAACTGTTTTTGATAACGTGGTAAATTTTAAGATCGTCAGCAAATGCAATATGTGATACACCCTCTAATTTTCTAGAAAGGTCTGAAAAAAAAATATTAAATAGAAGTGGGCCTAAATGGCTACCTTGCGGCACTCCTGAGGTGACATTAATTGTGTTTGATAAATAACCTTGAAATTTAATATTTTGAGTTCTTTCAGTAAGATAAGAGCAAAGCCAAGCGAGGAAAGAACCTGAAATGCCTAAAGTTTCAAGCTTTTTAAGCAAAATATTGTGATCCACACGATCGAAAGCTTTGCTAAAATCCGTGTAGATAGCATCAACTTGATAACCATTTTCCATTTCATTTAGTATTTCCGATGTGTAAACCGTAAGATTAGTTGTTGTAGAACGACCTTTTCTAAATCCATGTTGTTGTTAGTTTAATTTTGTATTTATGATGGGTGTAATTTTACTAACTACAATTTTTTCGAACAATTTTGGAATAGTGAATAAGATAGCTATACCACGGTAGTTTTCGACGGAAGCTTTGTCACCCTTTTTATAAATGGGGGTCAAAACAGAAGATTTCCACGCATACGGAAAAATGCCTGTCGAAAGCGATAGATTAAAAATAAAATGAAGCGGTTGCGTCAAATAATTGGCACAATTATATAAAAAAGAAGGTGGGATCAAGTCGGGTCCAACACCTTTTTTTTTGAAGTCGTGTTACAGTTTACGTTTAAGCTCTGAGTACACGGAGTGCCAGCATTAAAGGTTTGTCCCTGAATGAAGTTAGAATATTTTTGTTTAGACGTAATTGGTGTTGTTGTAATTAAATTTGAATTTGGATTTGAAATTGAAAATGAATTTTCAGAAATGACTGAATTGCACATTGTGCTAGACAATGCACTTGAACTTGTATTAATGGCTGGAGTCTCAATTAAATTGGGCTTATTTAGTGAATATGTAACTAAGTTCGACGGAGGCAAATAGTTTTGAAATTTAATAGGTGTTTCTGTTAATAAAATGGGTTGTGTTTTGTTTGAATTTAAAATATTATTATTATTATTAATATTATTATTATTATTCTTATTATTATTATTATTATTATTATTATTATTATTAATATTATTATTATTATTATTATTATAATTGTTATTATTGTTATTATTATTATTATCCTTTTTTTTGATTTGTTTATTTTTTGTTTTAATAATTTTAGGCAAATTAGTATTTCTATTGTTTGAATTTTTAGTGTTTGTTTTATTATTTTTAGAATGTTTTGTGTTTATTGAATGTTGTGTGTTTGTCCTTAAATTATTTTTACCTAAACTTTTGAAACTGCTGATATTGGTTCCTATACGCCACAAGCTCCTGTTTTTAATTTCATTCACTTTTGATTCCGGAACACTAACTTTAAATGTGTGATAGTTCGGTTTATACTTCAGCCACTTCGGTGTTATTAATTTGCAGTGAACATCATCGCATTTCAACTTGCTTCTTATGTATTTGGCCAGTTTGACTTCAGTTGTGTTAACGCTAAGATTCGAAATTCTTATGTTAAATTTCGGCTTACTTATAGCATCTGGTGGATCGACAACTTTTGTTTCTTTTTCAATATCCATTGAAATATCGTCCTGTTTTTCCTTTGCTACATTTTTGAGTTTGTCTGACCCAGCGCTCTTTATTTCGTTAAATTCGTCAAACAATGATTTAGGTAACTTATTTGAGCTGTATTGATTTGGATGAGAATTATTGTGGTTTTTCATAAATTCTTGCATCTCCTCCATTTTACTCTTGAGAATATCTAAATCAGCCAAAACTAAATCCCTGAAGCTCAATGAAATCTCATTCCTGCTCGAATTTTCAGAAATAGAAACACATATTTTAGATAAGTTATCAATTGAATCTTTTAGTTCCATATTGTGTGAGTTATTTGTATCTTGAGGTAATTTATTGGAAATTAAAATTTCATTTTTTAATTTACCTATTTCAACTTTTATTATATCTCTAATAAATTTTTTGTTGTCTGTGTTGAAACTAATTACGCTATTGTTTAGCGATTCAAAATTTTTTTCCATTTCTGAAAAGTTGGCGGAGTTATTTTTTACAACTTCCAATAATTTAACAATTGTTCCTTGGAAGTTGTCCCTGACATCATTAATATTCTTTTTGATTTCCCGCGAAAATTGTCCGAGAGAATTTTGTTGATCCAGACAACTTTCACAAACAAAGTGCTGCGATAAAAAGCTGCTGTACCAGTTTCTCGGAGCGTTTAAGCAGACTCCATGAAATTTACGATTGCAGAAACCTTTGCATTTAATATCGAATTTCATATCGGTGACTAAACAATTTTCTACGCTGCATTTGAAATCCATTGTAAATTGTATATAATGTTAAGTAAAAAAAATAAAGATGATGAATCACTTATTATTTGTATTCTGATTTTAATTTACTTTATTAGTTATTTATTGTTTAACTGTTTATTTATATTGTGACTTTACTTGTTAATGAAATTAAGTAGGTCACTATTTAAAAAAAAATTTGCACTTGAAGAATTTTATTTTTAAATTTTATTTTTAAATTTTAAATATTATATTTAAGTTCTTAATTAGGTTTAATTTTAATAACCTTGTTAATTAAGCAAAAAAAAAAATAAAGAATTTTTTATTATTATTAAAAATAATTAAATATTAAAATTAGAGTAAAAAAAAAATACGTCTAAACTTAATGAAGAATGAATAAAGAATTGAGATTTCGAAGGTATTAAGAGTTTCTCATATCTCGGAGTAATAGTTAGAAATGACAACAGTATGCATCATAACGTACAAGACGTACATAAAAAGCTAATACAATCTAAATTAATAACCAGACAATCAAAATTAATAATTTATAAAACTATCATACGACCAGTGATAACATATGGCTGTGAAGTATGGAGTCTGACTAGGCATGATGAAAATAGCTTAAGAATATTTGAAAGAAAAATACTGCGTAGAATTTTTGGCGCAAAAAGACTCGAAAGTGGAGAATATGAAAGAAGAACTAATTCTGAACTCTCCGAGTTAATAGAAGGAAAAGACATAGTAAAATATGCAAAAGCGCAGCGCCTAAGATGAGCAGGCCATGTTGCTCGAATAAGGAAAACCGCGCTCAATATAAAATTATGTATGCAATCCCTGAAGGAACAAGAGCAAGGGGACGACCAAGAAATAGATGGGCTGATAATATTGATAACGATGCTAGAATTCTTAATGTCCGAAATTGGAGATCAGGAGCACAAAATAGAGAACAATGGCGAGCAGTTGTAAAGCAGGCCAAAGCTCATCCCGAGCTGTAGAGCCATATGATGATGATGATGATTACTCTGTACTTATTAAAGCTGGGTATCTGAAATTTTGCCAAAAGTAGTTAAGTGTAATGGCCAAAGTTACTGGAAAAGTTGGTTGGTCTACTGCAGAGGGTTCGAGTAAGTGCCATACAACTCCTTCTTTTATATGAGCATTACACTACACCTAATAAAGCTGTGTGTTTGAAATTTTGCCAAAAGTAATTAATCGGATGATATTATAATGTTTATACTACGGTCATACGGGTATCCCAGAGTTGACACAATCTACTCTACTACACACTTCCTCGTTTTTTTTCTTATTCGATTTTTTTCCTTTCTTTAGTGTCATAGTATTCATATTCTTGAATCATGTTATATGTACTATGTAGAGTGAAAAATTTTTGAGAGAATAAAAATAAAGGGTATACTATAAAATAGAAATAGTTACAATACATTTAAAACGTGCCAACGACTTTTAGAGAATTTTAAAAAATATGCGAAAAAAGTTTCATACAAATTTTTAACATAAAAATGTTTATCTATATATAATTCTTAATCAATGATATAACTTAATACATCCTAGCATATTAACTGCAGAGGAAATAGAATTATATCAAATTGATTTTTATAAATTAAAATTAAGTAAAAAAGGATTAAGTAACTGCAATTAAAATTTCACTAAATTATATTCAAACTGATTTAAAACTTATTACTCCTTTGCCTAATAAAGAAAACATAGAAACTGACGAAAACAATGAATATATTGTAGAAATTGAAAATAAAATTTTAACTTATTAAATTAAATTTAAGATGATGTTATGTTAAAAGATTTAAAAGCTAGTAAAAACTATATTTTGAATAATAAATGTAAATTTAGATATAATGACAAAACTAAAATTGAAATATTAGATGATGAAACTTTATTAATAAAAAATGCTAAAAAAAACCGTATTAATACAAAATAGTGACGATAGAAATTTAACATTGAACAAAAACAATTTTATTAATTTTTATAATTGTGAAATTAAAATAGAGAATGAAATATTTTATAACCAAAAGAAAATTATTCAAGATAAATATTTTTACCCTAGTAATAATTTTAATTATACCTATGTTAAATCAATTAATTTTGACGATATTGTTTTAAAAAACTTTGAAAATATTAAAGAAATAAACGAATTAAAGTATCATAAAGCCGTTTCATATGGTATAAATATTTCTATTATTGTAGTATTAGTAATAAGTATTACTTTTATAATATTATATTTAAAGAACAAAAGAGCCAAAATAAAAATTGTAAATTAAGAAATTCGGGAGAATATCAACTCTAACGGAGGAGGAGTTATGTATGAACCTCCTAATATAATTTTAACTGAGTCAACTTCAAGTTTTACACCTGAAGTTGTCATAGAAGCTAAATCAACAGCCACAAAAAAAAAGTATATTTTGATTTTTATTTTTTCTTATTGGAAAATTTAACTTAAAGTTAAATATTTATATTCATATAGAAAATTCGTAAATATGACAAAAACCTTGAACTCTTCAAGTTCAATGTTATTTAAATGAATAATTTTACATTAGCAATTTAATTAATAAGAAATGCTTAGTTTTAGTTTTTTTAAGTTTAGTTTATTTAAGTTTAGTAATTATAAAAACAGTAAAATATAAAAGTTAGTTGGTTATAACTGTTCAGAATATAAGTACATTATTAAAAATAATTTTAATTAATATCTAAAATTTTGTCGTTTTATTTTCGTAATAATTATGAAAAAGACTTTTATAAAAAATATATTTCGCGTCTGCGTTTCCATTTTGAACTACCCTTTTATACTTTATTTGGTAGTCATATTCTGCTAATTTCAATCTCCAGCGGACAAGCTTTGAATTTGGTTTCTTTATTGAGAAGAGCCAAGTTAAAGGACGGTTTTCCGTTTCGATCAAGAATTTCCTACCAAAAAAGTATGGAGGGAAATAATGCGGTGCTCACAATTGCTAGAAGCTCCTTTTCTATAGTGCTGTAGTTTTGCTCATGGTCGTTAAGTGTACGATTAGCGTAAGAAATAGGATGATCATTTTGTAAAAGAATAGTACTAATAGCACAAGAGCATATTTACTTGCGTCGGTTTGTAGAGTGAATAATTTAGAAGAGTCAGGGTAGTGAAGAATGGGATCGTTTGTGAGCATTAGTTTTAAGATTTCAAAGCTTTTTATGTATTCGGAGTTTTCAATATTTACTTTCATATCTTTTTTAAGACATTTAGTCATAGGATTTGCAATCATAGAATAATCTTTTATAAATTTTCTATAGTATCCTGTGAGACCAAGAAATTGTTTGATCTCTTTAGGATTTTTGGGAATTGGAAAATGTTGGACACACGATATTTTTTGAGGGTTTGGTTTTATACCTTCATTTGACACTACGTGATCAAGAAATTCAGTCTCCCTTTTTAAAAACTCTGATTTATCCAATTGGACTTTAAGATTCGTATCTTTCAGTCTTTGGAAAATCTTTGAAAGGTATTCTAGATGTTCTTGTAAAGAGGTGGAGAAGATGATTATATCATCTAGATAGAGTAGACAGATTTGGTTAATGTAGACACCTAGGACATTATTCATAAGTCGCTGGAAGGTGGTCGGAGCTGTCTCAACCTGAACGGCATATGAAGAAATTCGTAGTGACGGCCTTCCACGCTGAATGCTGTCTTATAAATATATTTTCTATCAATTTCAATTTGATGGAAACCCTTGGCAAGATTGAATGTTGTAAAATGTTAGCACCTACATTCCATCGATATTGGGAATGGGTTACTTGTCGCCAATTGTAACTTCGTTTAACTTTTTAAAGTCAATTACGAGTCTCCATTTACGTCAATTTTATGTAAATTTTGGATTTCTTCGGGGTTTAAGTGGTTTGTACGAACTTGTTCTAGTAATGGTACAGTTTTAACGATATTTGAAAAGTAGAAATTTTCATCAGTGAGTGGTTCAGTTTTTAATATATTAAATGGGATACTTTTATGGTTATTGTTTAGTATTTTAACATTTGCATTAATTTTATTATTTTCAAATTCGTAAACACCTTCTTTGATTTCTGTTTGACTGGTATATCAAGGAAATATTCTCCTTGGATCAAGAAGGTAAGTTTTAGTATTCTTAAAAATATATTGGGATTTTTTTGTCCCTAATTTCTAAGTAATTATTATTATAATCAATCTTAACATTTAATTTTTTTTAACATATTATTTCCTAAAATTCCCTAATTGTTGTTTCTATAATTATATTGTCGTTATTATAGTTGCGTCTCTGGTTACTGTTACTCGTTTTTTGGTCAGGATAATTTTGGTTAAAATTTTCCCCGTTTCTTCTATTTGGATTTTGGTTGTTTGGAATGAAATAAGCGTATCCCGTTTGAAATAAAATGTCCAAAGCTTGTTCTAAGCTGTTTGGGTTTCTACAAACCAAAACAGATCTCATATGTTTTGGTATTTTGAAGATAAATGTATGTAATGCGGAAGTTCTATTTATGTGAGCTAGGTCATCGGCTATAGCTCCTACATCATAAGTCAGTTGAGTTTTAATGTTTAGTCTTCCTAATTTTATTTTAATTTCGTTAAACAAGTCTATACAATTGGTTTTAAAAGTGGTGCTTAGCATCAAATAATTCTTCACACGTTAGTCGGTCACCAAAGTTATTTTGTAAAATTTGTTTGATTGCGGCCCAAGTTCAACGTATTCCTTGCTTTACCAACTATTTTGCGTTTAATTATGTCCGTTATTAATACTTGAGAAACATCGTCGAATGTCCTGATCATGGGAATGACTTTAGTCTATCAACTAGGTCGCAAAAATTTTAGAGGTTTCTTGAATTACCATTGAATTCGGGAAGGTTACTCAAATATTTTAGGTCTATTGTTAGTCTATTTGATTCATTAACCATTATTACTAATAAAGAGAGTTTATTTAAGAGAGTAAGTTAGAGTTAGATACGTTTTAGTAAAAATTTTGTTTTGATAATAAAAATTTTATTTTGAAAATATTATATATTTTATGATAAATGTTTGAAAAAAAAAATTTAATATATATTATAAATATATTAAATAATATATAAAGTTTATAATATATATTTATTTTATGCAAAAAAAAAACAATAAATATTTTATATATTATTTAAAAATTATTTATTTTACACTCACTTATTTTATTTAAAAAACTTCGCGGAACCCCAAACGTGATGTTATCTATTTAGTTTCTTAATAACTGACGTTTACACAACAGGTAAGTAGATGTTTTATAATATAATATCGCTGACTTTGCGTCTGCGATATTTTGTTGGAATGTTGGCTATTTCGTGAGAACGGAAATTGAAGTTGAATATGAGATTCGCGAAACGTGTAATAATTTAATTATGAATTTCATAGTTTTAAGAATTTTATATAACATTTTAATTAACTCGAAATATGATATTCGAGTGACTTAGAAATAATTGTTTTCACATAAAATTCTTAAAAGAATTTAAATAAAATAAATTTAACATTAGTATGTTATGTTTTACAGAGGTGTTATGTTATGTGACATTTATGTAATAGTATACAGTGGTGTAGTCAGCATAACTGATATGCCGAATCTCTAATAAAAATGTGTCGTTCATAAGTTTGCGTTCCCTTTTCAATTCTTTTAAAAAGGGAATATACTCGCACAATAGCACCATGGCAACTACCTAAATATCCTACAAAGCATCTACAAATCATAACTTACTAACCCAAACGATCTAAAATGCAAATTTAAAACAATATAATTTCAATACTTATTGCTACACATTTATTTGTAACATAACTGAGTAGAATTGTTTTCTTTTAAAATAGCTGATTGCATCATTTCTTGGCGTACTAATTGGTATGTGGGAGCTGTCAATACATTTCATTACGAAAGGAAATGGGTTTTTCCGTAAATTTGTGAAATAAATTTATATTTTAATATCTTTTAAATTACATACTTTTAAAGTATCCCTTGTCATTCTAAAATAACTGTGGAACACGGCTTCTAGGAATTCATTAATTGCTTTTATGAAATCTTTCGTTTTAGGTTTTCTTTTGTTTTTTTTTTAGTTTTAGTAACCATTTTATATATCTCTTTTTCTTCTTTTTTGTATATAAAATAAAAAGTTTAAATAAAAAAGAATTTTGCTCTAAAGCGCTTTTTAATTCAATAATATTTTGATAAAGTTTTGATATTATTATATTATTTGTTTTTTCTATTTGCTTACTTTTTTTGACTTTACGACCAGACACTAATTTGCAAACTAAAAATCTACTGAATGTAAACCAAAGTATATCTATTGCTAAGGCTAATTTTCATTAGAAAAATTTCCTGGGCAAAAGCTAGAGCATAGGCAAAAGATACAAAACTACTATTCGTGTGACAAAGAAAAAACGATAAATTACTGGGACAGTCATCCATAATCCTTAGACAAGTATTGAGAAAGTTACTATAATCCTTGGCAAAAAGGTGTTCTCTAAAGTCTTTATACCCGTGCATACATATATGAACATCGGGTATATTAAAATTACTCCTCCGTTTGTAACGCATCGATCTAGACGAGCTAGATATAGTGTCAAGGGTACGTATCGAATCAGCATCGAAAAGTGAATCGATCTAGCTATGTGTGTCCGTCCGTCCGTCCGTCCGTCAGCACGATAACTCAAAAACTAAAAGGGCTAGAGTCTTGAATTTCACACAAAGTAATTTTTAGACAATTTCTAGGTTCCCTATTGTTTTTGGTTAAAATCGGACCAAGGCTTCGGGGAGCTGCCATACAACTTTTTTGCACCAATATGAATTTCTTCAAAACTATTTATACTACGGGGATGAAAATTACACACGGTTAGTTTTATAATGACTCCGGCACTTATATGAAGTTTCAAAATGTTAGGGCCCCATTTTCGGGGGGCTGCCATACAACTTCTTTGCACCAATATGAATTTCTTCAAAACTAATTATACTACGCGGATGAAAATTACACACGGTTAGTTATATAATGAATCGAGCACTTATATGAAGTTTCAAAATGTTCGGGCCCCATTTTCGGGGGGCTGCCATACAACTTCTTTGCACCAATATGAATTTCTTCAAAACTTATTAAACTACGAGGCTGAAAATTACACACGGTTAGTTATATAATGAATCGAGCACTTATATGAAGTTTCAAAATGTTAGGGCCCCATTTTCGGGGGGCTGCCATACAACTTCTTTGCACCAATATGAATTTCTTCAAAACTAATTGTACTACGAGGCTGAAAATTACACACGGTTAGTTATATAATGAATCGAGCACTTATATGAAGTTTCAAAATGTTAGGGCCCCATTTTCGGAGGGCTGCCATACAAAGTTTTCAATTCAATAACTTTGAATCTAATGAAGCTACAAGGTTAAAATTAAAATTGGGCAGATAAATTAATAGGGCAAGTTACTTGGCAAAGTTGGACATCACTCGGACCTTCGGACTTTTAGAGTGGGCCAATTTTTTTTTTTTTTGTTTTTTTTTTTTTATTTTTAATTTTTTTTTTAAGCTAAAGTTATTGGACAATGAATGAAAATTTTGTTTTTGTTTTGTTTTTTTTTTTTTTTTGTTAATTTTTTTTTTTTTTTTTAAGCTTAAGTTATGGGACATGAATGAAAATTTTGTTTTTTGTTTTGTGATTTTTTTTTTTTTTTGTTAATTTTTTTTTTTTTTTTACGTCAAAATTATGGGGTAATGAGTTAAATGTATAAGGGAAGTAAATTACGGTTTATTTTATACACCATAGTGGGTATGCACGGGTATCTAAAAGTTGACAAGGGCAACTATAATCTTCCTCGTTTTCCTATAAAGTTGCTACTACATACAAAAAAAAAGTACAAACAAGAGATGTTAACAAAGAAAAAAAAAAATTTATATTATGGTTTGATGAACGAATTTTTATTTAAAATTATTTGCAATTGATTAATATTTTATCATTTATTTTAAATTAATAAAATTTTAACTTTGAATTGAAAAATTCGCGAAATATAAATTTAAAAATTAAAAAATAAGGTTATATAATTTTTTTTTGTCAAAACATATAAAAAAATTTTAATATGAATTTAATCATTTTGCTCTTTCTCTCCTATTGAGAGTATACTATATACCTCTCTTTCTAAAGTTAAGAATACTGGACAAAATTTTCTCATGAAAACCTGCCTTTAAGAAGTAGTTTCACTTGGTCACGTGATCAAAAATTTTCTTGCTAACTTTTACTCTTTCCACACATATATATGCAAAAATTTACTCAAATTGTTGGATGTAGATAGTAATAAGAACATTTCATGCAAGAAAAAGACGGAAAATTAAGAAAAAAAATTAAATTGAAACATAGTAAAATTCGAAAGTGTGTCGTAAGAACAAAAACCAATATTAAATTTTAAAATATAATTGTAAATGTTATAATATTAATAAAAATGTGTAAATATGAATTTTTAAAAGACTTTAAAATTTTATTATAGCTTTAGTTTTCTAAAATATTTGATTATCTGTCTGTATACAAAAGAAAAGCCTTTAAAATGTATTAAAATTGAATTTATTATTATAAATGTGTCACGCTTAAATATTTAGTTTATTAACAAATTATTCAACATTTTTGTTGAAATTTTTTATTACAAAATATATTCTTATTCTAATGTATATTTTTATAAAATAATTATTATCATATTTATCACAACACTTCTAATTGATTATTTTTTAAATGCTAATCAAATCGAATCTATTTAAATTTTTAAACCACATATTTCTCCTATAAAAATAAATACATTATATATTACTCGTATATATGCCCTTAATATAAAAAAAAAATATTTAAAAAATCTACCTTTCACTAGATTTTGATAAGCAAGAAATTATATTTTTCTGTTTCAGCACTTTTAAAACCGCACCACAAACATTTAAAAGTATGTTTACCCATTTTTCACAAAATCTCATATAAATATGTAAATATTTTAAATATTTGAAATATTCAATACTGCTAAGATTAATTCGTTTAAAATAATTTAGCACCATGTGTACTCAGCTAAAAGAATTTTCAAACGAGACTGCCAATGCCACCATATATACACGCGATTTCAATTTCAGTAATTCCTATACCTGGTTCATTATACTCATATTTAGACAATTTTCTAAGAGACCGCCTTTAAAATTACATTACAAAAATACATAGTGTTGTTTTTATTCATATATGTTCTTCTTATACACAGTGAATGTGAAACAAAAAAAAAATATATTGTATATGCTTTAACACATAGAGCTTTTTGTTGTAAAAAATGTATTAGGTTTAGAAAAAGTTTCGTAAAAGAGAGTGAACTTACTTCTTAATAATAGATGTAAGCATTTTGGTCTTAAAACATAAAAAATGTCAAACAGAATATTTGAAATCACAGGCACAAAATATCCATAGGTTAGAATTAGAATTAGAATAAACATAGACAGCAATTTACCATATTTTATTTTTTGTTGTGACCAACCATTTATATGGTATGACGCTAAATGGTACACTGTGGGTGACGCTTTAGTTCCACGTAAAAGTTGTAATTCAATAAATTGGATAAAATAATCTATAATGCTAGTTTTTTCCAAGGACCATCTGGAAATTCTCTATCAAGTATTGGGTCATAACTGTTATTATTTTGATTCTTTTGATAAATACTACAATAAATCACAAATTTTTCAATATCATTATTTATTTATCATTTTATTTGAAACAATTCTTTGACGCGATACATGTTTTTTAGACAAAATATAATTTTTAGATTGTTGTTGTACAACCAATCTAAGGCCAAGACATATAACACTTTATGTATCTTTTACATAAAGTTCATCTCGGTAATGAAAATATTTCAGATTGTTCAACTTCTTTTATTGTTCAAGGCAATGCATTTTTTTAAAAATTGCAATTCATGATCTTTTCGTAACTGTTGCGTTTATCAATATATGTAAGTATTTTGACACATGACGGTTTTTAATTTATTTAGAAAATCTGGCTCAAATTTTTTTTCTGATCATGGAGCACGCGATAATGTATCAGCTGAAATTAACTGTGAACAAACATACATCAATATAAAATTATATTTATTCATTTGTAATAACATTTTCTACAATCAAGATTAAATTGTCTCATATGGTTCATACAAAGTCCTAGTAGCGGCCTACGATCGGTTAGACCTTCTCTCCATATATTTAATAATTGAAATGTTGAAATGAAACACAACTGAAACAGAGCCATAATCTTTTGGTTTTTTTTTTGAATCAAAAATACTCAATAGAGGTTATTTACTAAATATAATTTTAATTGATGAAAGCATTTTTATATATTACTGTCCCATAACCATGGACCATGGTACTTTTTTTTCAACAACTGTCTAGGTGGAAATGAGTTGTTAGAAACATTTTGCGTAAATTTTGAATGATAAAAAAACATTGAAAGAAGTATATGTATCATAATTACTAATCTTCAAGAGGTTTTTCAATGTTTCTTACATACACGTTATACTCCCCAATATTAATAAGAGCACAATTATCTTTGTTAAATTTTCCCGTTTGTAGGAAATCATTCAGATATATTTCTGAAAGACCTACTTTCCAGTTTCCGTTTCTTGAATAAAAGTGAATAGGCAATTTATTTTCCAATGAAGCTAAAGAGTTGTTTGGAAATAATTTTAAATTATCATTACTAAACAAAGTTACATAGAAGTCATCTTGACCATCCATCTTTGTTAACTTCTAAAACATAAAATGTTGCATTATTTATAAGTTGTCCATTCCGGTATTGATGAAGTTCTTAGTTTTGGACTTCTTAGAATAGGTTTTAGTTTTCGTTTGTTTGTTTCAGGAAACTGTGAAAGTATAGTTGAGGAAATTGAACTACCGGCTGATCTAAGTGTTTTCTTTTTTTCAGGAGATGGTAAAGCAACGGTAATTACATCACCACTTGGTGTTTCAAACATTCGATAATCAGAGCTTATAGATGGTCTTTGTATTAATTTTTCATCTTTCAACATTTCAGTTTGAGCTAATTTTTTAAATGTATTTTAATCATCTAAATCGTAATGTGTTAAATCGATATCCATATCTGAATGCTCTTTTTTAGGATCATATTCAAACACTTCATCAGTAACTAATGGTACAAAATTAGTCTGTGTTGATGTTGATTTATATTTAGGTAATTTAGTTTCTGTATATGCATTTCGTTTGGAAAAAAATTTTGTTTGAGTGCCTGTATCAAATGTAAGATTTTTAGCGTTTTCTTGTAATTTCTTTGCGTGTCTTTTGTTAATTCCATATTTGAGGAGATTTTGACGATATAAGTACCATTTTTGCAATAGTTTTAATTTTTTATCATATAAAACTTTTTTTAATTTTT
Source organism: Dolichopus griseipennis (assembly GCA_963082915.1). NCBI lineage: Eukaryota > Metazoa > Arthropoda > Insecta > Diptera > Dolichopodidae > Dolichopus > Dolichopus griseipennis. The sequence goes on along the minus strand of OY720443.1, from coordinate 129,900,036 downwards.
TGATCTAATAAATCCAAGTTTTTATCATCTTGAAATAATTTACTTAATTTTGAAAATATTTCTGGTGACATAACAATCATTCGCTGCATTATGTCTTACTGAGCAATTTCCCTATTACACCAGATAATATAGTTCCGATTAAAGTTGGTAAAAATCCACCATATTGAACTAGTACTTTTCTTTTGGCTTTTATACTTTTCTTAACAAAGGCTAGAAATCTTAATTGTTTTTAATGTTTTTTTAATTTTTGGTTTTTAAGTTAGTGATATTTTATTATTACCATTTAATGTTTTAATTGAAATTTCAGCAATAGTTTTTATAATATCATCATCACAATATTTAAGAATATTTTTACGAAATATCTTCTTGTTACACTTTCCTAGTACATTAAATATATGTTCAATAGTTTCATATTTTTTGCAGCTATTATTCAAATCACTCGTATCACAGAAACATATACAATATTCTTTAGAAAAAATATTAGTTCTAATACGAATTAAATCACTAATGTCTTATAACACAATATAACCGGTTGACTCATTATATACTCTCAAGAAACTCTTTATATTTTCCGGAAATAGCTGTCTGGCAAGAGGAAAAATCTGTAATTTGTCTCGAGGGTTTTTGAAAAGCACTAAATATTTACAATTTAATGAAATATCTCTTAAGAATTTTCCCAGATGAAAAACGTTTTTGTGTTAACAATATTATAGATAAATTACGATGGTGCGAACCTTTAGTAAATAGCTCACATACCTGTTTATTTGCCGAATCTAACATTAAGTCAACTAGATCAATTAAAGTAGGTTTATTTTCATTGCCACTTATTTTTTCTGGGATACTGGTATTAAAGTCTATATCAGGAAAAGCTAGATTTTCGGATAAATCAATCTATCAATATTTTCAATTAAATTACACACAAATGTTGTTTTTCCACATCCAGATGGTCCCGCTATCATTATTGTAAATGGATGAATAAAATTAATAATTTTTGTTCTGTGTCTGATAAGAAACTGAATTAAAAATACAATTTAGAGATAATATAAAAGCAGCAAACATATTCTTAGCACAGTCATTTTGAATTATGGAAGTAGAGGAGTTCTTAAATATTTATTTCTCTGTCTTAGTGGATGATCATAAAAGACTAATATTATATTATACAATTTATGCTACACATTTTAGACTTTGTCCGTGGGCATATGATAATTCTACTTCTGGACCGGACATAAATATGATACAAGTTGTGTCAGAAATTCATAGAAATGCTAGAAGAAAATTTCAACGAAGAAAGTTTATTCAAAAGGGTTTAAATGATACTTCAAAAATTCCAAATTTTGAAATTAAAATTAACACCAATTATGCAAATACAAATAGATCAAAGTAAAACTTTATTCGAATTAGATAATATTTTTTGTTAATCAGAAATATATTTAAGTGATGAAGTTATTAAATTAAAATATAAATTAAATAAAAATATTAAATCAGCTAAAATAAATCAAACTGTTGTTCATAAAAATCCTAGTTTTCAAAGACAAAATTTTTCTAATAACAATTACCGTAGTACTTATAATTCACCTAACTTACCTAACAATTCCAACAATGCTAGACCTAATTTTAATCAAAATAATTCAAACAGTACAAGACCTAACTTTAATAATTACCAAAGTAAAAGAAATTCAGATCAGTTTAGGAGACAAAATTTTTCACAAAATACTAGATCGGGACAATTTCGAAATTTTAACTATCAGAACCGAACAGAACAACAACCAATGGAAGTAGACAACATTAATGAAGAAAATAAAGCAAACCAAGAGGTAAATTTTACAAACTAGCCTCCGAGAATAGACTACCAATAATTAAATTAACTTTTGAAACAATATCAATCAATTGTTTAATAGATACAGGGTCAGACACTAGTCTCATAAAACCCAATATAACCAAACCCAATATAATATAACCCAATTCTAACTTTAAATAAACCTATTACATATAATTCTTATAATTAATTGGGTGGACCAAAAAGTGTAACACATAAAGTTATTACACCTATCCCTAAAGAATTAATTAAAACAGGAACTTTGGAATGGAAAATTTTTTCTCTCAAGAGTAGAAAATATGATGCAATAACAGGAATTAATTTCTTAATTCCTTTTCAAGCCAAAATCGACGTTGAAAATAAGTTCCTAGAAATTTTTTCTAAATAAAAAATTTCTTTCGAAAATATAAATTTCCACAGTGCTGAAGCAAATCACTTAGAGCCAATTAATAATATAAAAGACGAAATTTCAAATAAAATTAATCAAGAACATCTTAATTCTGAAGAAAAATCTTATTTAAAAGATTTGGTAAGTAAAAATCAAGACTTATTTTTTAATGAAAGTGAACATTTGACTTTTACACACGAAATAAAACATGAGATCAAACTTAAGTACGAAAACTCGATTTACAGTAAAATATACCGATACCCACATGTCCATGAGAAAGAGATAGAGAAACAGATTTAAAACATGTTAAAACAAGGAATAATTAGAGAATCTAACTCACCGTATAATTCTCCACTTTGGACTGTACCAAAGAAATTGGACCATAAGAAAATATAGAATAGTATAAGAAAATGGAGAATAGTAATTGACTATAAGAAACTTTATTTTCCGAAACTTTAAAGTTTCCGAAACTTTATTTTAGGAAACGATGAAAATGGAGAATAGTAATTGACTATAGGAAACTTAACGAAATAACAATTGATGACAAGTTTCCTATATATAACATTGATAACATTTTAGACAAACTTGGACGTTCACAATACTTTACGACATTAAACATAGCGAAAGACTTTCACAATGTTTAATAGTATGTCTTTTGGCCTGAAAAATGCGCCATCAACTTTTCAAAGGACGATGAATTCTGTGCTAAAGGAATATATAATTAAAATTTGCGTAGTATATCTAGACGATATACTAATTTTCAGTACATCTATTTAAGAACATATAATTAATACAAATAAAATTTTTAATAAACTAAGACAAGCAAATTTAAAAATACAGATCGACAAGTGTAATTTTTTTTGTAAAGAGACAGAATATTTGGGACATGTATTAACAAAGGACTGAATAAAGGCGGAATATATAGTATAATTAAAACAGCCAACCACCCAAAAGCAAATCAAGTACTTCTTGGGAATAACTGGCTATTATAGAAAATTCATAAAGGACTATGCCAAAATAGCTCAACCAATGACAAAGTATTTAAAAAAGGACGCACAAATAAATAAATTAGACTCTTCGTACATTAAGGCTTTTGAACAATTAAATACTCTCATAACTTCACTTCCTATTCTTAAATATCGAGACTTTTCCAAATCCTTTAAGCTACATACAGACGCAAGTAATTATGCAATAGGTGAAGTAATACTCCAAGAAAATTATCCAATTTCGTACGCCAGTTAGACGTTGAACAACCACGAAATTAGGTACAATACGGCTGAAAAGGAACTATTAGCCGTTATATGGGCCATAAAATATTTTCGACCGTATATTTATGGTAAAGAGTTTGAATTAAAAACAGACCACCAAGCCTTAAAATGGTTACACACCAAATATTTAGGTAAAGATTTAAATCCTAGGTTACAAAGATGGATTTTGTCTTCCAGGGAATATAATATAAAATCGAATATTTAAAAGGGAAAGAGAATAAAATCGCTGATTTTCTCAGAAGGAATTCACAACAAAATGAAAACTCTTCTGAAAACAATGACAATAACTCTCTTCAACCGACAATTCACTCTCAGGAAGAAGAACAAAATTACCATATTCCTATTTTAGAAACAATAGTAAACCGTTTTAAAACCCAAATTATAATAACTCTTTTATAATTGTTCTTTATGAAAATCTCAAAACCAATATATATAATAAACAACTCAAGCTAATATTAAATAAAATTACAAATAATTGTGATATATGTATTCAAGGGAAATATGATCGTAACCCTATCAAACCAAAGTTTAAGAAAAATGAAATACCCAGAAATAAAAACAAATTATACATGTAGATACCTATACAAATAGAAAGCAAACATTTATAGTTTTTATTGACAAATTCACAAAATTTGCAACTGCTTATCCGTTAGAAAACAGAAATCATGTAGAACTTATAGAAAAAATAAGAATGTATTTTCATCATAAAAAACCTCAAAAACTTGTTGCAGATAACGAATTTAAATCTATTTATATAAAAGAATTTCTTACTAACGAAAATGTAGAATTACACCTTGTTAAACCCAACAGTCATACAGGAAATTCTGACGTAGAAAGACTTAACAATACAATTACAGAAAAATTACGTATACTTAATTTAGAACAACTCCCATAAGAATACAACTCTTAGAAGCTATAAAATCTCACAATAATCAATATCACAGTACAATAAAAACAACTCCCTCAAATGCTGAAAATGATTTAATATCAATAGAAACAATATATAATAATCTTATTAACGCTCAAAATAAAAAATTGACCAAACATAACAAAAACAGAGAAGACTACGAAGAAATAAGAAAGCAGGGTTATATAAAAAATTACAAATCTCTAAGACACAAAGAAGAACCCAAATACAGAAAATGTAATTTATCTAATATAAAACGACCTCTTAAATTTTCAGATAATGCCGATAGTGTTTCTTATCCTGACAATGGCACAAATGACGTTGACTCAATTACAAGTAGAGAATATTGAATCTACAAATGGATATACTATAATACAAGAAAATCAAATACTTATAACGAAAACTTTTAATTACTGTCTTCATATTATTGTCTTAAAACAAATAGATAACGTTAAAAATGAAATAATAAAAGTACAACTTTACTACCTACAAATATGAGCTCCTCATTATTTAAAGACATTGAAAAATTACAAGACAAATTAACAACTTTAGAAAACGGACATCACTCAATACATAAACGTAGACTTTTTAATTTCATAGGAAAAATTAACAAATGAATAACTGGAACCATAGATGACGACGACAGAGAAACAATTAACCAACATTTCGAAACCGTTGACTATAACAACCATAATGTCATAACAACAATAAATAAACAAATACAAATAAATGACAATTTTCATACATCCATAAATAAATTACTTAACGTTATTAAAGAAGACAGACAGTTAACTCAAGAATTTCTAAAAGACGTAACTAACCAAAATCAACTTAAAATTACGATATTCGACATTAAATTTAATATTCAAGAAATAGACAGAATTATAAACGAACTACAAGACAATATAATACTTTCCAATATTAATGTTATTCATCCATCGCTTTTAACTCATGAAGAAATTCCTGAGTATCAAATTAATTCAGACAAAATAAAAAGCTTAAAAGTAGGATTTTCAAAAACAACAACAAACAAATTAATATTTCTAATCAAAATTCCGTATAAAATGATTTCAGTAAATAAAAAATTAATTGTACCTCTAGCAAACGTAAATACCTGTAACTTAATAGAATATCCGATTACACAAACTTTAGAATATCGCGGTGAATAATTTTTTTTATTTTTATTTTTTTCTGTTTATTAATTAAATTTATTTTAAACGACGTTTTGTATTGTTTAAAGTAAATTTTAACCGATAATTAAGAAACACGTCCGTACTGATTAAGATGTAATTGAACATTAAACACATATTTCTTAAATTAAACGTTAACATTGAAGCTTCAACATTATATTCCGATTAAATACTCAGTATGAAACACTATATTATTTTGAAAATGTGCTTTTTTAAAAACCCTTGGTTTTTTTCATCACTTGTTAATAAAAATTTCTCATTTTTCTTTGTAACCTTTTTGGGTGACAGTTTAATTGTATGATGATATGTTGAGTTACATTTTTCAATGAGCGATGGCAGTATAGTTAACCATTTATATGTGTCTTGTAAACTGAATTGTTTCCACATCATATTATTTAGTATACAATTGAAACGTTCTACAAATGATGCTTTTAATTCTGAATTTGTATGATAATGGTTAATTTTATTTTTCCTAATTAGATTTTGAAATTTTTTGTTGAAAAATTCCGTACCTTGATCAGATTGTAAATTTTTTGGTTTTTTACTAGCACGCTTAAAAATATTTTTTACTGCGATTAAAACATTATCTGTGCTTTTGTTTTTAATCGGTTCAGCATACGAAAAACGATATTATATCTTTTTAATATCAAAAAAAGAAATTGTTTTTATTTTACAATATTACAAAAACTAAACTTATTAGTTCGGTTAACTTTTATTAACTGAAATTTACATTTTAATTTTATAATTAATTGAAATTATAAATTTGATGACAAAAGTAAAAACCGTTATTTTTTATAAAATATCATTTTTTGTTAAAAAAGTAATATTTTATGTGGATCGTTCATCGACTTTATTTCATAATTCTTTAAATTAAATTGTTCTAAAGGTGTCGAATTACAATTTATTTTATCGGTTGTATTTTTTTATTTTTTTATTTTTTTTTTTCTTTATTTAATTCATTTAATAATATATTCAATACATAATTTAATTCATTAAGTTAATTTGATGACAAAAGTAAAAACCGTTATTTTTTATAAAATATCATTTTTTGTTAAAAAAGTAATATTTTATGTGGATCGTTCATCGACTTTATTTCATAATTCTTTAAATTAAATTGTTCTAAAGGTGTCGAATTACAATTTATTTTATCGGTTGTATTTTTATATTTTTTTTTTTTTTTTTTTTTCTTTATTTAATTCATTTAATAATATATTCAATACATAATTTAATTCATTAAGTTAACAATAATAATACAACTAAGTTAACAATATAATACAACTCATGTTGTTTGAAATTAATAAACTATAATTATTTTTTTACGACCCTATGTAGCCTTAGCCTTTTGGTCTAATAATTTTTAAAAAAAAAGATTGTTATTTATACTATTCTCAAAACATAACAAAAAAAAAAAAAAAAAAGAATCAAAAATATTTCGACGTGACAGAAAAAATCTTATTTAAAAGATTTGGTAAGTAAAAATCAAGACTTATTTTTTAGTGAAAGTGAACATTTGACTTTTACACACGAAATAAAACATGAGATCAAACTTAAGTACGAAAACTCGATTTACAGTAAAATATACCGATACCCACATGTCCATGAGAAAGAGATAGAGAAACAGATTTAAAACATGTTAAAACAAGGAATAATTAGAGAATCTAACTCACCGTATAATTCTCCACTTTGGACTGTACCAAAGAAATTGGACCATAAGAAAATATAGAATAGTATAAGAAAATGGAGAATAGTAATTGACTATAAGAAACTTTATTTTCCGAAACTTTAAAGTTTCCGAAACTTTATTTTAGGAAACGATGAAAATGGAGAATAGTAATTGACTATAGGAAACTTAACGAAATAACAATTGATGACAAGTTTCCTATATATAACATTGATAACATTTTAGACAAACTTGGACGTTCACAATACTTTACGACATTAAACATAGCGAAAGACTTTCACAATGTTTAATAGTATGTCTTTTGGCCTGAAAAATGCGCCATCAACTTTTCAAAGGACGATGAATTCTGTGCTAAAGGAATATATAATTAAAATTTGCGTAGTATATCTAGACGATATACTAATTTTCAGTACATCTATTTAAGAACATATAATTAATACAAATAAAATTTTTAATAAACTAAGACAAGCAAATTTAAAAATACAGATCGACAAGTGTAATTTTTTTTGTAAAGAGACAGAATATTTGGGACATGTATTAACAAAGGACTGAATAAAGGCGGAATATATAGTATAATTAAAACAGCCAACCACCCAAAAGCAAATCAAGTACTTCTTGGGAATAACTGGCTATTATAGAAAATTCATAAAGGACTATGCCAAAATAGCTCAACCAATGACAAAGTATTTAAAAAAGGACGCACAAATAAATAAATTAGACTCTTCGTACATTAAGGCTTTTGAACAATTAAATACTCTCATAACTTCACTTCCTATTCTTAAATATCGAGACTTTTCCAAATCCTTTAAACTACATACAGACGCAAGTAATTATGCAATAGGTGAAGTAATACTCCAAGAAAATTATCCAATTTCGTACGCCAGTTAGACGTTGAACAACCACGAAATTAAGTACAATACGGCTGAAAAGGAACTATTAGCCGTTATATGGGCCATAAAATATTTTCGACCGTATATTTATGGTAAAGAGTTTGAATTAAAAACAGACCACCAAGCCTTAAAATGGTTACACACCAAATATTTAGGTAAAGATTTAAATCCTAGGTTACAAAGATGGATTTTGTCTTCCAGGGAATATAATATAAAATCGAATATTTAAAAGGGAAAGAGAATAAAATCGCTGATTTTCTCAGAAGGAATTCACAACAAAATGAAAACTCTTCTGAAAACAATGACAATAACTCTCTTCAACCGACAATTCACTCTCAGGAAGAAGAACAAAATTACCATATTCCTATTTTAGAAACAATAGTAAACCGTTTTAAAACCCAAATTATAATAACTCTTTTATAATTGTTCTTTATGAAAATCTCAAAACCAATATATATAATAAACAACTCAAGCTAATATTAAATAAAATTACAAATAATTGTGATATATGTATTCAAGGGAAATATGATCGTAACCCTATCAAACCAAAGTTTAAGAAAAATGAAATACCCAGAAATAAAAACAAATTATACATGTAGATACCTATACAAATAGAAAGCAAACATTTATAGTTTTTATTGACAAATTCACAAAATTTGCAACTGCTTATCCGTTAGAAAACAGAAATCATGTAGAACTTATAGAAAAAATAAGAATGTATTTTCATCATAAAAAACCTCAAAAACTTGTTGCAGATAACGAATTTAAATCTATTTATATAAAAGAATTTCTTACTAACGAAAATGTAGAATTACACCTTGTTAAACCCAACAGTCATACAGGAAATTCTGACGTAGAAAGACTTAACAATACAATTACAGAAAAATTACGTATACTAAATTTAGAACAACTCCCATAAGAATACAACTCTTAGAAGCTATAAAATCTCACAATAATCAATATCACAGTACAATAAAAACAACTCCCTCAAATGCTGAAAATGATTTAATATCAATAGAAACAATATATAATAATCTTATTAACGCTCAAAATAAAAAATTGACCAAACATAACAAAAACAGAGAAGACTACGAAGAAATAAGAAAGCAGGGTTATATAAAAAATTACAAATCTCTAAGACACAAAGAAGAACCCAAATACAGAAAATGTAATTTATCTAATATAAAACGACCTCTTAAATTTTCAGATAATGCCGATAGTGTTTCTTATCCTGACAATGGCACAAATGACGTTGACTCAATTACAAGTAGAGAATATTGAATCTACAAATGGATATACTATAATACAAGAAAATCAAATACTTATAACGAAAACTTTTAATTACTGTCTTCATATTATTGTCTTAAAACAAATAGATAACGTTAAAAATGAAATAATAAAAGTACAACTTTACTACCTACAAATATGAGCTCCTCATTATTTAAAGACATTGAAAAATTACAAGACAAATTAACAACTTTAGAAAACGGACATCACTCAATACATAAACGTAGACTTTTTAATTTCATAGGAAAAATTAACAAATGAATAACTGGAACCATAGATGACGACGACAGAGAAACAATTAACCAACATTTCGAAACCGTTGACTATAACAACCATAATGTCATAACAACAATAAATAAACAAATACAAATAAATGACAATTTTCATACATCCATAAATAAATTACTTAACGTTATTAAAGAAGACAGACAGTTAACTCAAGAATTTCTAAAAGACGTAACTAACCAAAATCAACTTAAAATTACGATATTCGACATTAAATTTAATATTCAAGAAATAGACAGAATTATAAACGAACTACAAGACAATATAATACTTTCCAATATTAATATTATTCATCCATCGCTTTTAACTCATGAAGAAATTCCTGAGTATCAAATTAATTCAGACAAAATAAAAAGCTTAAAAGTAGGATTTTCAAAAACAACAACAAACAAATTAATATTTCTAATCAAAATTCCGTATAAAATGATTTCAGTAAATAAAAAATTAATTGTACCTCTAGCAAACGTAAATACCTGTAACTTAATAGAATATCCGATTACACAAACTTTAGAATATCGCGGTGAATATTATGAATACGATACAAATAAAGCACTTCATCAGTTAAATGACCTTAAACATTGTATTACTAAGCAAAATTGTAAAAATATAAAAAGTTGTTCTACAGAAATTTATAATGTAGATGATAGTAGTTTATTAATTCAATTAGCAAAAAATATAACTTTAGTTTCTAATTGCGATGAAAGAAAATTCGAATTAAATGGTAACTATTTTATTAAATTTTATAACTGTATCATAAACTTAGACAATAAGACATATTATAACAATATTAAAGAAATAAAAAATAAATATGTAATTCCTAATTTAGAATATAAGTCTCAAAATAATACCTTAACTTTAAGTGATATTGTAATTAAAACAAGAAGAAATATTGAAGAAATTGTGGAATTAAATTTTCATAAAAAATTTGTTTATTCAGTTATTATACTGTTTGTAATAATAACCTCAATATTAATAATTATAAGCATTTTAATATATTGTAAAATAAAAGTATAAACAGTTAGAACGATTCAGGAGAATCTTGACCTTAACGAAGAAAGAGTTACGTTACCTTTTCCTGTCACGTCGAAATATTTTTGATTCTTTTTTTTTTTTTTTTTGTTATGTTTTGAGAATAGTATAAATAACAATCTTTTTTTTTAAAAATTATTAGACCAAAAGGCTAAGGCTACATAGGGTCGTAAAAAAATAATTATAGTTTATTAATTTCAAACAACATGAGTTGTATTATATTGTTAACTTAGTTGTATTATTATTGTTAACTTAATGAATTAAATTATGTATTGAATATATTATTAAATGAATTAAATAAAGAAAAAAAAAAAAAAAAAAAAAAAAATATAAAAATACAACCGATAAAATAAATTGTAATTCGACACCTTTAGAACAATTTAATTTAAAGAATTATGAAATAAAGTCGATGAACGATCCACATAAAATATTACTTTTTTAACAAAAAATGATATTTTATAAAAAATAACGGTTTTTACTTTTGTCATCAAATTAACTTAATGAATTAAATTATGTATTGAATATATTATTAAATGAATTAAATAAAGAAAAAAAAAAAATAAAAAAATAAAAAAATACAACCGATAAAATAAATTGTAATTCGACACCTTTAGAACAATTTAATTTAAAGAATTATGAAATAAAGTCGATGAACGATCCACATAAAATATTACTTTTTTAACAAAAAATGATATTTTATAAAAAATAACGGTTTTTACTTTTGTCATCAAATTTATAATTTCAATTAATTATAAAATTAAAATGTAAATTTCAGTTAATAAAAGTTAACCGAACTAATAAGTTTAGTTTTTGTAATATTGTAAAATAAAAACAATTTCTTTTTTTGATATTAAAAAGATATAATATCGTTTTTCGTATACTGAACCGATTAAAAACAAAAGCACAGATAATGTTTTAATCGCAGTAAAAAATATTTTTAAGCGTGCTAGTAAAAAACCAAAAAATTTACAATCTGATCAAGGTACGGAATTTTTCAACAAAAAATTTCAAAATCTAATTAGGAAAAATAAAATTAACCATTATCATACAAATTCAGAATTAAAAGCATCATTTGTAGAACGTTTCAATTGTATACTAAATAATATGATGTGGAAACAATTCAGTTTACAAGACACATATAAATGGTTAACTATACTGCCATCGCTCATTGAAAAATGTAACTCAACATATCATCATACAATTAAACTGTCACCCAAAAAGGTTACAAAGAAAAATGAGAAATTTTTATTAACAAGTGATGAAAAAAACCAAGGGTTTTTAAAAAAGCACATTTTCAAAATAATATAGTGTTTCATACTGAGTATTTAATCGGAATATAATGTTGAAGCTTCAATGTTAACGTTTAATTTAAGAAATATGTGTTTAATGTTCAATTACATCTTAATCAGTACGGACGTGTTTCTTAATTATCGGTTAAAATTTACTTTAAACAATACAAAACGTCGTTTAAAATAAATTTAATTAATAAACAGAAAAAAATAAAAATAAAAAAAACTTTGTAATATGATACATATATGTATAAAAAACCAAATTAAATAAAAACAAGTAAAGAAACAGTCAGTCGGTGCAACCGACTTAGAAATACCCTACACCTATTTGGTTCAAATTTAAGGACATATCCATAAGTCGTTTTAACACCATAAGAGCTGTTATTAATTTGATCGTAAGACATAGCTAACCAAATTAACTTTATAATACTAAAAACATTTTCTAATTACACTATCTATTGAAAAATATTACAAATTCTTACTAATTTATCTATTTAAAAATATTAAAAAACAAACAAACTTGAAATAAATGAAAATATATTTATTCCAATTCAATTACAAAATGAAAAAATTCTAATTATTAAATTTTGTGATAAAAAGATAATCAAAGCATAATATATTTAATAATCCAAATTTTTCAAAATTGCAATTATTTTAAATGGTTAGTTTATATACCTAATAGAAAAGCTTATAAACGCAAAATATGCAATAAATGTATTTCTAAAATACAATTACAAATTTAGACCTTTTCATATAATTCATTTAAATATTCAAATAAATTTTACATAAATGCAGCAAGTACCTTTAAACATAGCTCAACCACTACAATTAAGTCTAGATTTCGGAGACACATAGGACATAGGAAACATATTCTTTGGCTTTGAAATTAAACTCGACCAGAACCAATTCCCATGGTACTTTCATTACTAGTAACCTAGAGTTTGAATTTCATCAAAATACCGGCATTATTTTTTGAGTTATGGTGTTTTTAAGATATATGTTTTTAGTCCTCGAACTTGTCAAGGGTTCCAGAACCCGAAACCATGGTACGATTTCGCCCATATGCAGTCCCGTCATACTTTCAATACTAGTTAACCCTTGTATACAATTGGAACGTTCTATCTTAATTTTAAGTTACTAGTTTTATTAATTTCGATGATAAGCTTTTACATATTTGGGGGGTCTAAGAGAGGTCCTGAACCACCACTCCAAATGATCCCAAATTAGGGGAGCACGGAAGAAATAGTAAAGAACAAATTTGAAGCTTCTACATTTGTTTCAAGTTACTATTTTTATTAATTTCGAAAATATGCTTTAAGGTCCTCGGAACTGAGTGACTGGTCCCCGACCCACTAGTCCAATGGGGCCCAAATTTAAAAGACACTTACGCAATAGGGAGGGACACCCTGATACCAAATTTGGAGGTTATATCTTCATTGGTTTCGGAATTACGCTAGTTTGGCCTAAATTCGATCAAAAAGTTCTCAGTTCCGAACCCATTGTGTAATCCTCACCGTACGTAATCACCGCCGTAGTTTCATTACCAATAACCTACAGCACAAATTTCATGAAGATAGCCTCATTAGTTGTTGAGTTATCGTGATTTTTAATATATGTTCGTTATCCCTGACACCGACTAAAAGGTCCAGAATCCGAACCCATGGGCTGATTTCGCCCTTATACAGTCCGTGCTTTACTTATAGTACTAGTTAACCCTTGTACACAATTTGAACGGTCTATCTTAATTTTAATTAACTATTTTTAGTAATTTCGATTATAAGCTTTTAAAACTTGGGAGGTCTGAGAGGGGTACTGAATCCAATTGATCCCAAATTAAGGGAACACGCAAGAGATAGTAAAGAACACCCTTGTGGCAAATTGGAATCTTCTACATTTTTTCAAGTTGTTATCTTTATTAATTTTAAAGATATGCTTTAAGGTCTTCGGAAATGTGTGGCTGGTCCCCTACCCAGTACTCCAATGGGACCCAAATTCCCAAGACACTTAGGAAATAGGAAGGGACACCCTGACACCAAATTTGGAGGTTCTATCTTCATTGGTTTCGGAATTATGCTCGTTTGGCCTAAATTCGATCAAAAAGTTCTAGGTTCCGAACCCATGGTCCAATCCTGACCTTACGCAATCCCCGAAGTAGTTTCATTATTAGTAACCTACAGCACAAATTTGATGAAGATAGCGTCATTAGTTGTTGAGTTATCGTGATTTTTTATATATGTTCGTTAGCCCTTCGATCGATTAAAAGGTCCAGAATCCGAACCCATGGGCCGATTTCGCCCATATGCATTCCCCGCCGTACTTTTAGTCCTAGTAATCTACAGTTAAAATTTCATCAAGATAGCTCCATTATTTTTTGAGTTATCGTGCCTACGGATGGACGGACGGACGGACATGGCTATATCGACTCAGGCGGTCACGCTGATCACAAATATATATACTTTTCCATATCTAGCTCGCTTCCTTTAGGTGGTTACAAACACCATACCAAAGTTAATATATCCCTTAACCTATTCTATAGGTGTAGGGTATAAAAAATTATGCTAAGTGCTAAATACTTTGTATGTTCCAAAACATATAAGACAAAAAAAACAAAAAAAAAATATGGTGTCTTGTAATAAATGCAGAGGTAAAATAAAAGGTGAAACGGGAATTCAATGTTCATGAAGCTTTGAAGTGTTCAGGATTGGATCTATCGACAATTAATAATGTGTACGCAAATAACAATTTAAGATTTATTTGTGACGATTGTATCTCGTACAAACAAAATGTGGATTTGGTTCTACAAAACATGGACTCTGCGGTAACGAAAAATAGTGAACATCTAAAGGAATATAAAAATGAATTTGAAGCTGCTCTTAAAAGAAATGAAAGTGAAGTCATAAATTTACTGAGAGCTATAGAGTCGGGTTTTACGAAGAGATTGGAAGAAATTAAGAGTGAACAACAAATGGAGCTACGTAAGATGGAAAAAATTACTGAAGTCCTTTAAATACAAAGCGATAAGGCGAATGAATCGTTGAATAATGTATTGAAACAAAATGATGAGGTATGCAAAAAAAATGAATAATATAATTAACGAAAATAATATTAATGTGGATCAAACTGTATCATTTGCTGATATGGTAAAAAATACAAAAAATATTGGAATGAAAATGAAAAAAGAATTACCTTTAATTGTTAAGCCAAAAAATAAACAAAAAAGTGAAAAAACAAAAAGTGATCTAAATACAAAAGTTGATCCAAAAAATTTAAAATACAAAAATATTGAAACTAAAACCAATGGAGCAATATTAATTGAAACAGACACAATTGAAGAACGTGAAAAAATAAAAGTTAAATTAGAAAAGAAAATGACAGACAGACTTCTTCTGCTATGGCGCTACAGTCCGTTGTCGAACCTTGGCCTCCTGAATCATCCTCTTCCAGTTCACGCGATCTTGGACAGCAGTTATCCAGTTTTGCTCTTGAAGCATTGATACAGCGTCTGACTCGACTGCATCAACCCATCGATTTCCCGGCTTTCCTACTGGTCTTTTTCTATCTATTTTTCCGTTCAATATAATAAAAAGAGAGAATTCATCTTGAGAATAACATAGTGCGTGAATTGATCTGAATTTAAAAAATAATTAAAAATTGAATTGAAAACTGATTTTCTAAAAATTTTGTGAAGTGAAATATTGAACTATTAAATTTTAATTTAATAAACCGATACATATAAAGACTTAATTAATTACAAATTAATTACAAATTATAAATAAAATATTCGTGTTCTTTGATTTTACTTTATTATAATTTGGCGGGTTTCTCAAATATTCAAATAAAATATAATCTTATAATATATACATATTGCCATACATATACTTAAATATATATTAACATTTATTGTACATGTAAATGTAAACATATAAAACGAATATTAAAATTAATACTTTTATAATTAGAAATATAAACCAAATATACAAAAAATAATAAAATGAGTGAGTGCAATAAATGCAAAACATTGATACGAATACAAAATGAAAAATTCTAATTATTAAATTTTGTGATAAAAAGATAATCAAAGCATAATATATCCAAATTTTTAAAAATTGCAATTATTTTAAATGGTTAGTTTATATACCTAATAGAAAAGCTTATAAACGCAAAATATGCAATAAATGTATTTCTAAAATACAATTACAAATTTACACCTTTTCATATAATTCACTTAAACATAAAAATAAATTTTACATAAATGCAGCAAGTACCTTTGAACATAGTTGAACCAATACAATTAAGTCTAGATTTCGGAGACACATAGGGCATAGGATATATATTCTTTGGCTTCGAAATTAAGCTCGACCAGAACCAATTCCCATGGAACTTTCATTACTAGTAACCTAGTGTTAAATTTCATCAAAATACCGGCATTATTTTTTGAGTTATGGTATTTTAAGATATATGTTTGGTAGTCCTTGAACTTTTCAAGGGTTCCAGAACCCGAAACCATGGTACGATTTCGCCCATATGCAGTCCCCGTCATACTTTCAATACTAGTTAACCCTTGTACACAATTGGAACGTTCTACCTTAATTTTAAGTTACTAGTTTTATTAATTTCGATGATAAGCTTTTACACATTGGGGGGGTCTAAGAGAGGTTCTGAACCACCACTCCAATTGATTCCAAATTAGGGGGACACGCAAGAAATAGTAAAGAACACCCTAGGCCAAATTTGAAGCTTTTACATTTGTTTCAAGTTACTATCTTTATTAATTTCGAAAATATGCTTTAAGGTCCTTGGAACTGAGTGGCTGGTCCCCGACCCACTACTCCAATGGGGCCCAAATTTCAAAGACACTTACGAAATAGAAAGGGACACCCTGATACCAACTTTCGAGGTTCTGTCTTCATTGGTTTCGGAATTATGCTCGTTTGGCCTAAATTCAATCAAAAAGTTCTAGATTCCGAACCCATGGTCCAAACCCAAACTTACGCAATCCCCGAAGTAGTTTCATTACTTGTAACCTACAGCAAAAATTTGATGAAGATAGCGTCATTAGTTGTTGAGTTATCGTGATTTTTTATATATGTTCTTTAGCACTTCGATCGATTAAAAGGCCCAGAATCCGAACCCATGGGCCGATTTCGCCCATATGCAATCCCCGCCGTACTTTCAGTCCTAGTAATCTACAGTTAAAATTCCATCAAGATAGCTCCATTATTTTTTGAGTTATCGTGCCTACGGATGGACGGACGGACGGACATATGGACGAACGGACATGGCTATATCGACTCAGGCGGTCACGCTGATCACAAATATATATACTTTTCCATATCTAGCTCGCTTCCTTTAGGTGGTTACAAACACCATACCAAAGTTAATATACCCCTTTACCTATTCTATAGGTGTAGGGTATAAAAATCAGTAAATTATCGGAAACAATTATTGAAAACCAAAATAAAAACAAGTAAAGAAACAGTCAGTCGGTGCAACCGACTTAGAAATACCCTACACCTATTTGGTTCAAATTTAAGGACATATCCATAAGTCGTTTTAACACCATAAGAGCTGTTATTAATTTGATCGTAAGACAAAGCTAAACAAATTAACTTTATAATTCTAAAAGCATTTTCTAATTACACTATCTATTAAAAAATATTACAAATTCTTACTAATTTATCTATTTAAAAATATTAAAACAAAAAAACTTGAAATAAATGAAAATATATTTATTCCAATTCAATTACTAAATGGAAAAATTTGAATTATTAAATTTTGTGATAAAAAGCTAATATATTTAATAATTAAAATTTTTCAAAATTGCAATTATTTTAAATGGCTTGTTTATGTACCTATTAGAAAAGCTTATAAACGCCAAATATGCAATAAATGTATTTCTAAAATACAATTACAAATTTAGACCTTTTCATACAATTCATTTAAATATAAAAATAAATTTTACATAAACGCAGCAAGTACCTTTGAACATAGCTGAACCACTACAATTAAGTCAAAATTTCGGGGACACATAGGAAATAGGAAATATATTCTTTGGCTTCGAAATGAAACTCGACCAGAACCAATTCCCAAGGTACTTTCATTACTAGTAACCTAGAGTTTAAATTTCATCAAAATAGCGGCATCATTTTTTGAGTTATGGTGTTTAAAGATATATGTTTGTTAGTCCTTGAGCTTTTCAAGGGTTTCAGAACTCGAAACCATGGTACGATTTCGCCCATATGGAGTCCCCGTTATACTTTCAATAGTAGTTAACTCTTGTACACAATTGGAACGTGTTATCTTAATTTTAAGTTACTAGTTTTATTAATTTCGATGATAAGCTTTTACACATCGGTGGGTCTAAGAGAGGTACTGAACCACCACTCCAATTGATCCAAAATTAGAGGGACACGCAGGAAATGGTAAAGAACACCAATGTGCCAAATTTGAAGCTTCTACTTTTGTTTCAAGATATTATCTTTATTAATTTCGAAAATATGCTTTAAGGTCCTCGGAACTGAGTGGCTGGTCCCCACCCACTACTCCAATTGGGCTCAAACTTCAAGGAGATTAAGGAAATCAAAAGCGACACTCTGATACCAAATTTGGAGGTTCTATCTTCATTGGTTACGGAATTATGCTAGTTTGGCCTAAATTCGATCAAAAAGTACTAATTTCCGAACCCATTGTCCAATCCTCACCGTGCGCAATTGCCGCCGTAGTTTCATTACCAATAACCTACAGCACAAATTTCATGAAGATAGCGTCATTAGTTGTTGAGTTATCGTGATTTTCTACATATGTTCGTTAGCCCTGAAACCGATTAAAATGTCCAGAATCCGAACCCTTGGGGTGATTTCGGTTTTATACAGTCCGCGCTGTACTTTAAGTACTAGTTGACCCTTGTACAAAATTTGAACGTTCTATCTTAATTTTAAGTTACTATTTTTAGTAATTTCAAGTATAAGCTTTTAAAACTTGGGAGGTCTAAGAGGAGTACTGAACCACCACTCCAATTTATTCCAAATTAGGGGGGCACGCAGGAGGTAGAAAAAAACACCAAATTTAAAGCTTCTACATTTTTTCAAGTATCTATCTTTATTAATTTTAAAGATATGCTTTAAGGTTTTCGGAAATGTGTGGCTGGTCCCCGACCCCCAACTCCAATGGGGCCCAAATTCCAAAGACACTTAGGAAATAGGAAGGGACACCCTGATACCAAATTTGGAGGTTCTGTCTTCACTAGTTTCGGATTCATGCTCGTTTGGCCTAAATACGATCAAAAAGTTCTAGGTTCCGAACGCATAGTCCAATCCCGAACTTACGCAATACCCAAAAAAGTTTCATTACTAGTAACCTACAGCACAAATTTGATGAAGATAGCGTCATTAGTTATTGAGTTATCGTGATTTTTTATATATGTTCGTTAGCCCTGAAACCGATTAAAAGGTCCAGAATCCGAACCCATGGGCCGATTTCGCCCCTATGCAATCCCCGCCGTACTTTCAGTCCTAGTAACCTACAGTTAAAATTTCATCAAGATAGCTCCATTATTTTTCGAGTTATCGTGCCTACGGACGGACGGACGGACGGACATGGCTATATCGACTAAGGCGGTCACGCTGATCACAAATATATATACTTTTCCATATCTAGCTCGCTTCCTTTAGGTGGTTACAAACACCATACCAAAGTTAATATACCCCTTCACCTATTCTATAGGTGTAGGGTATAAAAATTGCAATTATTTTAAATGGTTAGTTTATATACCTAATAGAAAAAGCTTATAAACGCAAAATATGCAATAAATGTATTTCTAAAATACAATTAAAAATTTACACCTTTTCATATAATTCATTTAAATATTCAAATAAATTTTACATAAATGCAGCAAGTACCTTTGAACATAGCTGAACCACTACAATTAAGTCTAGATTTCGGAGACACATAGGACATAGGAAATATATGCTTTGGCTTCGAAATTAAACTCGACCACAACCAATTCCCATGGTACTTTCATTACTAGTAACCTACTGTTAAATTTCATCTAAATACCGGCATTATTTTTTGAGTTATGGTGTTTTTAAGATATATGTTTGTTAGTCCTTGAACTTGTCAAGGGTTCCAGAACCCAAAACCATGGTACAATTTCGCCCATTAGCAGTCCCGTCATACTTTCAATACTAGTTAACCCTTGTACACAATTTGAACGGTCTATCCTAATTTTAAGTAACTATTTTTAGTAATTTCGATTATAAGCCTTTAAAACTTGGGAGGTCTGAGAGGGGTACAGAACCACCACTCCAATTGATCCCAAAGTAGGGGAACACGCAAGAGATAGTAAAGAACACCCTTGTGGCAAATTGGAAGCTTCTACATTTTTTCAAGTTGTTATCTTTATTAATTTTAAAGATATGCTTTAAGGTCTTCGGAAATGTGTGGCTGGTCCCCGATCCAGTACTCCAATGGGACCCAAATTCCAAAGACACTTAGGAAATAGGAAGGGACACCCTGATACCAAATTTGGAGGTTCTATCTTCATTGGTTTCGGAATTATGCTCGTTTGGCCTAAATTCGATCAAAAAGTTCTAGGTTCCGAACGCATGGTCCAATCCCGACCTTACGCAATCCCCAAAGTAGTTTCATTACTAGTAATCTACAGCACAAATTTGATGAAGATAGCGTCATTAGTTGTTGAGTTATCGTGATTTTTTAATCACGATAACTCAATGTTATCGTGAAAAGTTCGTTAGCCCTTCGATCGATTAAAAGGTCCAGAATCCGAAACCATGGGCCATGTTATCGTGAAAAGTTCGTTAGCCCTTCGATCGATTAAAAGGTCCAGAATCCGAAACCATGGGCCGATTTCGCCCATATGCAATCCCCGCCGTACTTTCAGTCCTAGTAACCTACAGTTAAAATTTCATCAAGATAGCTCCATTATTTTTTGAGTTATCGTGCCTACGGACGGACGGACATGGCTATATCGACTCAAGCGGTCACGCTGATCATAAATATATATACTTTTCCATATCTAGCTCGCTTCCTTTAGGTGGTTACAAACACCATACCAAAGTTAATATACCCCTTTACCTATTCTATAGGTGTAGGGTATAAAAAACTAAATCAGATATTAGTGATAATATTGATATTTGTAACATGCATGTTGAAATTAATACTGTTTATGAAAGGAAAAATGGTTCAATTTCAATATGCTGTGCAAATAAAAATTCTGCAGAAATATTGCAAAAAGAAATTTCAACGAAAATTAGTGATGATTATGAGATTGTTATGCCTAATATGTATAACCCTAAAATTTTAATATGCGGCATGAAGGAGCAATTAAGTGAAGAAAAAATTATTAATGCCATTAAAATTCAAAATAAAATCATTTGTGAAAAAATTGAATGTAAAAAAATTTATTAATCCTATAGAAATTGATCTGTTTATAATGCAATATTAGAAGTTGATGGAAAAGCATCCAAACAAATAATGGATTTAAAAAGATTAATGGTTGGTTGGAATTCATGTATAGTATATGAGAAAATGAGTGTTCTAAGGTGTTTCAAATGCTTAGGCTTTAATCACAAAGCAAGTATTTGTAAGAACAAAGAATGCTGTTTTAAGTGTGGAAGTGAGGAACATAAAAAAGAAGATTGCAAAGAAGCAACACAGAAATGCATAAGCTGTATTAGAGTCAAAGAAAGTTTAAAACTGTCAGATGAAGAATGTGATATTTATCATAATACTTTTTGTTCGACTTGAAAAGTATATTCAAAGAAGCTTAGAATGGAGACTGAAAATATTGAATACTAGCAACCAAAGCAAATTAGGTGTCTATATTTAAATATCCAAGGCTTAATAAATAATTTTGCAGAGTTGCAAACGATTATAACAGAAAAAGCAGATTTTGTGTACATTTCGGAAACTCACTTAGTAAGTGATGACGATGACTCATTAATAAGATTAAGCAACTATCATCTTACTAAATGAAGTAAAAGATTCTGTTATTATTATTGGAGATTTTAATATAAATTGGCTAATTAATAATAATATTAAAAATTTTTGTGAACAAATAATAATCGACAATGCTTTTAAACAGTTAATTAATGATATACTAGAACTACTAAAACTTCAAAAACTATTATAGACTGGGTAATAACTAATAAATATAGTGATATTTTAGCATATATAGACAATAATTCAAAGATAAGTGATCATGAAACTATTAGAATTGATATAAGAATAAACAACAAAGTAGAAGATACAAATAAAACAATAAAAGTGTTAAGATATAATAAACGAAATTTTCTATATAATATAACTAGAAATGATATAATAACTGTATATTATAATGATGTTAACTTTTGTGCTAAATAATTTAATTTTAACTTAAAACAATTATTAAAAAATTTTATTGTTGAATATAAGTGTAAATTTACTAAATTAAAATGGTTTAAAAATGAGCATAAAATTTTAAAAAATAAGAAAATTCATCAATATAAACTTGCGAAATGGTCAAATAACATAAATGAGTGGAATAAATACAAAAAACTAAGAAATATATATAAAAATAAAATTAATAAATCTAAAAATTCGTATATAAATAATAAAATTGAAGGATCCAAAGACCAAAAATCTATGTGGGTAAATATTAAAAATTTTGTTTTAAATAAAGGTGTCAATGAAATAGGTGAAATAATTTTTGATAACATAACAATTAATGATAATCTAACTATAGCTAATAGGTTTAATAAATTTTTTACGGAAAGCATTAATGAAATTAATAGAAACACTAGTTATGAAGATTATGTAAACTTTATTGAAAGAAAACCTCATATCTTCAAATTTAAAACAATAACTATTAATGACTTAAAAATGATATTAAAATCTTTGAATAAAAAGCGTGATATTAATTTTGTCAATTCTAGAGTATTGTTGGATGCTTTTGAGCTAATTGGTGAAAACTTATTATATATAATTAACAATTCCATATCTTCTGTAATATTCCCTGATGTGTGGAAAGAATCGATTGTTGTTCCAATTGAAAAAGTTAAGAACACAAAGAAGGCGAATGAGTTCAGATCCATTAATACCATTTTAACGGAAGCTAAAATTTTAGAAAGAATTGTATATAACCAGCTTGAAAATTATTTTGAAAAAAACCACTTAATATCTGAATTGCAGTCTGGCTTCAGAAGAGGTCATAGCTGTGAAACCTTGTTAAACTTAGTTATAATGAATTGGAAAATTTCTGTACATGATAACAAAGTAATAGTGGCCGTTTTTTTAGATTTAACACGTGCCTTTGAAACAGTAGATCGTGAAATTTTGTTATTTAAACTTGAGGAGTATGGTATATGTGAAAATGAATTGGAGTGGTTGAAATCGTATCTTAAATCTGGGAGAACTCAAAGAACAAAAGTCAAAGGCTGTTTATCAAATTCAATATGGTGTGCCGAAGGGAAGTATATTGGGTGTATTATTGTTTTTAATATTTATTAATGATATGCAGAACGCAGTGCAACATGGTAAATTAATACAATTTGCAGATGATGCTTTGTTGTATGTTACTGAAAAAAAAAGTGAAAATCGTTTGAACATTTTTAGAAAACAAATTAAATTATATGTCAAAGATAATATTTAATGTATTTAAATTAAAATGTACTTTATATTAAAATGTAAATTTTAATTATTTTTTCAAAAATGAACTTATGTTTAATTGTAAATAGTTTATAATATGGACTAAATAAATAAACTAAACTAAAAACTAATTATTACTTTTTTGGAATGCGGGAATCTGGCATACGTTGTATGTGACCGGCCAACCTAAGGCGTTGTAGCTTAATGTATGTCACAACATCACTGTCGGTGTATACATTGTATAGCTCTGCGTTGCGTCGCATTCTAAATTAGCCCTGGTCGATAATTGGCCCGATAATTTTACGAAGTATTTTTCTTTCGAAACGGGAAAGTAGGTTTGCCGTCGCTTGGGTATAAGAGATTTGTACAGCTCAAGTTTACATTTTCTGCTAACTTCTCGAGATCTCATTATCTTCAACACAGAGTAGTATGCGTTGTTTGCCTTTCCTATCCTTCGAGTTATCTCTGATGTTTCATCGTTTCCACTTGTTATCTCGGACCCTAGATAAACAAAACTTTTTACTACTTCCACGTTGTCATCACCAAAAGGAATGTTTTGTTTCTCTCTCTGGTTACGTCTGGATACTAATAACATTTTCGTCTTATCGATGTTTATCCTCAGACCCAGTTCTATAGCTGTTTTCTCTAACTGGATATAGCATTCTCTGACACCTGCCTCTGATCTTCCTAGTAGATTTAAGTCGTCTGCGTATGCAGCTATCTGGGTGGTTTTGAATAGCAACGTGGAATTCCCCTGTTTCAGTCCCTGTTTGATGTTGAAGGGTTCTGTGAGGTACCCTTGGATTTTTACCCTCGCGCTTGTGTTTTGCATAGCAGCTTTAATCAATCTTACTAGCTTTGCCGGTACGCCTAGGTTGCTTAAAACTACATGTAATTTTTCCCTTTGAATAGAGTCATAGGCGGTCTTGAAGTCCACGAAGATTTGATGTACATCGATATTTCTTTCCCAGCACTTCTCCAATACCTGCTTCAGCACAAATAGCTGGTCCGTTGTAGACCGTTCTGGCCTGAAACCGGACTGGTATTTGCCTATGATGTTTTCGGCAATTATTTCTAAGCGGGCTTTCAACATGTTAGTGAAAACTTTGTAGGAAGTGCTAAGTAGCGATATCCCTCTGTAATTTTTACAGTTGAGCTTGTATCCTTTTTGACAGACAGTTACGAGATAAAAATACCAACGGTCATTAAGCCACAAATTGAATTGGTTTATATGACTAATAAATTTAGTGATGCCGAAATAGTATAAAAACTCAAAAGGCAAAATTCCTTTTTAGAAATGTGTGATATGAAAGTAGTAAAAACATACGAGTTGAATAAATATAACAAAGTATATAATGCAGTAATTGAAGTAGATTAAGAATTTTTCCCAAAAATACTTGCGAACGAAAAATTATGTATAGGATGGGAAAGATGCAAGGTATTTGATGCTAAAAATATGCAAAGGTGTTACAAATGTAAAGGGTTCAACCATAAACCAGTGGATTGCAAGAATAAAGAAACGTGTCTAAAATGTCATCAAGAACATAAAACAAACGTATGTAACAAAGAGGAAATAAATAATTGCATAAACTGTATAAAATACAACGAGAAACCAAAATTAAATATGGATATTAATCATAAGACTCTTAGTAAACTATGTCCTGCATATCAATATAAACTAGGTTAAAAAAAAAGGCATTGGATATTAGCAACTAAAGAACATAGTTGTTGATCAAATAAACCAGGAAAACTGTATACAAAGAAACAAAGAAATTACGAATAAAAATACTTATGAACCAAAGCATTATATAAGTACGTATAAAATTTATCTTAATGCCAAAAATTTAAAAGAAGATAACGCAATTAACACCGAAGCTAAATTAAAAGAAGATATTAATGTTAATAATAAAGTTGATAGTAATCATGATCATATTGATAATATCGATAATAACAAAAAAAACAATAATAATAATAATAGCAATAATAATAATAACAATAATAATAATAATAATAATGATAGTAATAATAATAATAATAATATTGAAAATAAATTGGATATTGTAAGAAAAAATATAACAACGGAAGAATCCAATAAAAAATCTGGTCAAAGTCAAAAAAGCAGTGTATTACTTAAACTATTACCCTTCAAAAAGATAATTAATGCCAACAAGAAAACTTGCACAATTTAAGTTAACAAGAATAGTAATAATAATATATGTTCCTCTGACAAAGATTCCAAGGACATCGTGGCAACAGATTCCAACAATAAACTTCATCAGAGTGAAAATATTAATAATAGTCAAAATAAAAATAATAATATTACACTTAGGAATAAAGATATGCCTAAAGATGAAAGACAACTTGTAGTGCCAACAACTAAATATGCTAACTAAATTAAGGGTGAAACGATAAACGTAGGCAGTAGTGAGATTGCAAAGTCAAATAACAAAAGCTTTATTAATCTACTAGCTCCACCGATTGTCAGATTAACTAGAAATGCGATTATATCTGGTGACAATTTTTATGCTATTTCTCGGCTTAGAGAACACAGAATATACAACAATGTTAGATTATTTTTGTCGTATTTTCATGATCATGGTGATATCTGTTATCAGGGAATCACGCAAACTAGTCTAAAAGTACTTATACACCAAGAAGGTTTGCCAAATAACCATCAAGTGCTTTCTAACCTATACTTTAATTATCATGAAACTACAGGAGTATCAAGAAAGGAAGTGCTACAAGATCTAGATCATTTTAGTAGACATGTAGAAAATAAATACAGAGAGAATGTGCAGAGATATAGAGAATCATGGCAAAATTATTTGATTGGAAGACCATGATGATGGACAAACTATTTAATTTGAGAATAGTGCATTTTAATGCTAGAAGTTTGGGGAAAAATCTAATCGAAATTGAAACATTTATAAAAATTAAAAATGATGTTGATATTATCATGGTTGGAGAAACTTGGCTTATTCACAAGAAGAAAAATACTTTAATATTCCAGGGTATACAGCATCCTTTATCTCTAATAATTTAAGCAGAGGAGGTGGCTACGTAATATATGTAAAGCAAGGTATTAGTCAGTTTTGGAAACATCTATTACGTTCAATACTATTTTCTTTAGAAGATACCAAACCTACCATTAATATTGCCTATGTTACAAAACCCCGTCTGAAAACAATAAGGCATTTATAGAACATCTAGATCAGCTGTTCAATAAGTACAAAAATATAATTGTGGTTGGTGATACTAACATCGATTTGCTTTCTGAAACGGACGCAAGCAGAATGTATATGGATATGCTAGATGTTAACTCTGTTAACATAAATAACATGAATAAAGCTACTAGAATAACATTAAACTCAGCGACTCTGTTAGATCATGTTCTTTCAAATCTTAAGACGAATCGATTTGGTTTTAATATCACTTTGCATGATATTCCTAACCTAGATCACAAAGCAGTATGTGTTGAAATTAAATCAGTTCTCAGAAAACTTGAAACGATGGTGTATAATCAAATAACTGGTACTAACTATGGTAAATGCTCATATTTGTTGGAATATCACTTACGTAGACATACTTGTCAAAATATTGATGAATTGATTGAAGCTATAAAATATTTCAAGGACACACTTGTACTAATATATGAGAATTAGAAAAAATAATTTGTGGGATGTCCAGAGAAATTTTAAAACTAATTGAACACAGAACTAAATTGTATAAGTATCATAAAAAACACTTTAATATTGCGGAGCATAAAATAAAATATAACGAATTAAAAAACAAGGTTAATGTAGAGATAAAGAAAGCAAAGCAAAATTATTTTAATAGAAAATTACAAGAAGCTGGTTCAAATACTAAAAAGATATGGAATGTTCTGAACTCTCAGATAGCAAACTAAAAAGCAGATAGTAACAATATTATAAAGGAAATAAGACACAATGATAAACTTTTAAATTAGCAAAGACATAGCCAACGGCTTTAATGAACATTTTAGTAATGTTGGAAGAGAGTTAGCTGATAAAATACAAACTAAAGAAGAAAATATAATAAAAAATAGAATAAATAAAAGTTCCATGTTCTTGGTACCTACTAATGAAATAGAAGTGCTTAATGTTATTATGAATCTAAAAGATAATTCACCTGGCTCAGATAATATAGCAGCAAAAGACTTAAAAGCGGTAGCTAAGATAATATCTCCGATAATTAGTAATTTTATTAATGACAGCTTTCGCACAGGAAACTATCCTAGTTTATTAAAATACAGTACTGTGATTCCAATATACAAGAATGGTTCTCCTTTGGAAACATCTAATTACCGGCCGATAACACTCACTAGCTGCATGAGTAAAATATTTGAAAAAATAATTAATAAAAGAATATGTGAATTCATTAAATGTGCAGGCGGATTTGACATCAATCAGTTTGGCTTCCAAAAGTCGCATGGAACTGATGTAGCAATCAATGATTCTGTGAAATCTATTATTGGACATCTTGATAAAGGAAACTATGTATGCTTTGTTTTTGTAGATCTGAGTAAGGCATTTGACACAGTTGACCATCAAATATTGTTGGACAGATTATATGAAGTTGGAATAAGAGGACTACCGCATTAACTACTAAGAACGTATTTGACAAACAGATGTTAATGGTGTTTGTAGCAATGAACGTGCCATAAATATAGGTGTGCCACAAGGGTCAGTTCTTGGACCTACCTTGTATCTATTATATGTGCGTAATATGCAATTTTCTAACATTAAAGCTGATTATAAAATATTTGCTGATGATACATTGCTTATCTATACAGCAAAAAATGCGGAAACATTAGAAAGATTGGTCAATAATGATTTGAAATTATATATGAGATGGTTAAATGGAAATAAATTAACAATGAACATTGAAAAAACAAAGTACATGATTTTTAAACGTCTAAATAAGCCTGATATCAATCCAAAAATTTGTATTGATAGTAGAGAAATTAAAAGAGAACAAACTTATAAATATCTCGGTATTATAACAGATGATAAATTATCATGGAATGATCATGTTAATTACATTATAAAAAAGATAATGTCATTGCTAGGTTTTATTAGGAAAAGTGGAATAATATTCGATGACAAATCAGCTAAAATATTATTTCATGCACACATCATGTCTCATATAAGATACAATGTGGTTACATGGTCGTGTTGTTCAAATACATTAAAAATGAAAATGAAAATATTAATAAACAAAGCAATCAAGATACTATACAAACTAAATTGGCGTTCTCCAACTGATGATCTATACAAAAATACGGGATTCCTTAACTTAGACGAATTAATAATATTGGAAAAGGCTAAAATTATACATAAAATAGAAAATGGTGTTACTAAAAGTAAAACTTTATTACCAAAAAGAAGGAATATTCACAATTATAATACAAGAAACATGGGAAAGCTATGTCATGAAAAAACTCGAACTGCATTATCTACAAACAGTAATTTTTGCTCATCAATAAGAATTTACAACTATCTTCCGGAGAATGTAAAGAATTGCAGTAATATAAGTAGCTTCACATTTAAATTGAAAATATTATTAAAAAAAGATCAGGCTTTATTAAAAAAATTGTTAGAATTATAACTAAATTAATATTTTATTGTTAAATATACATTAGGTTATAATAAAAATATATATTTAATTTTTGTATTTATACTCCATAACTGAACATATATATTATAATTGCTAAGACTCTTATACCAATTTTAAGTTATTGTCTAAGTCTAGTATATTGTAATTTTATAACTGTAATATCATGAATTTATAATAAATAAATAAATAAAATAAAATAAAAAAATAAAATATACGTTGGTGACTAAGTTACTACTTATTTGTAGAAACAGTAATTTTTTTAATTTTTACGTGCTAATAAACCCTCTATGGGGAAGGTTACCCGATTTCTCAAGGATCTAATCCTCACTACTCCCGTTCCCCCAACTTTTTTAGGTTCAAGAATTTAAATTGTGAGTTCTACCAAAATTTTGAATTTTACTTAGAATTTTACTATTTAAGCAAAAATGGTTAAAACTTAAGAAACACTTTCTTCAATTTAAAGAACCGCTTTTAAATTTAAAAAAATCTTTTAACATATGTTAAAGTATAATTTTGAACCTTCAAATTTTGTATATTAACAAAAACCAATTTGAACAGGTATTCAAGTTACAGGTGTTTAAAAATAGCAAAATTTCAATTTTCGGGCCCTTATAGCTGCAAAACAGGGGACGTGACAAATAAAATTTGTTAACCGACTTCTACTAATTTCTGAGTATCTAACTTCTCCCAAAATTTCAAGACTTTAGCTTGAACCGTTCAGAAAATATGTGTGGGCAAAAATTTTGCAAAAATTTGGTTTTGCGTAATGTTAAATTTTAGTATCATATGGCAACCCTAAACAACAACGAAAACATTTTTCTTTATAAAGTTTATAAAACCATCTATCTTTTGCCGTTTTCAGATTGAAAATACACCTAACAGAACTCTTGTTATAACAATTGCATATCAATATAAACTAGGTTTAAAAAAAAACCATTGGATATTAGCATCTAAAGAACATAGTTGTTGATCAAATAAACCAGGAAAACTGTATACAAAGAAATAAAGAAATTACGCATAAAAATACTTATGAACCAAAACATTATATAAGTACTTATAAAATTTATGTTAATGCCAAAAATTTAAAAGAAGATAACGCAATTAACACCGGAGCTAAATTAAAATAAGATATTAATGTTAATAATAAAGTTGATAGTAATCATGATAATATTGATAATATCGATAATAACAATAAAAACAATAATAATAATAGCAATAATAATAATAACAATAATAATAATAATAATATATGCAAAGTTTAAGAAATAAATTAACGGATTTAGAATTATTAGTTAATTCATACCAATGCGACATTCATATTATTGTCTTATCAGAAATTTGGATAAGTAAATCAGAAAATCTATTTTTCAATTTGCCCGGCTAATGTAAGCATGTATACTTTTCAAACCGCGCCAACTCATACGGAGGAGTTGCCACATACGTAAATGAGGACATAAGTAGCACTTTAATTTTTGAAGAGAAATTCGATAATTCAAAAACATTAATAGTGAAATTATTAAAGCTTGACCTAAATATTATCGCAGTGCATAAAGCACAAGAAACTTATAACAGCGATTTTATTCATAAACTAGATAATTACACTACCATACATAAAAAATCGCTAATTTTAGGCGACTTTAACCTTAATTTAACGAATTTTAGGAGTTTAGATGTGAAAAATTATACTAGCACACTCCTTAGTAATGGGTATATCATCTCTAACGAAAAAAGCGAAAAGTACGCAACCAGGTTTGGAAAGAGTTCCAAAACTGTAAACGATCATTTCATTACAGACCTAACCAACAACCAATATTTCTTTCACATTCTTAATACCACACTTTCTGATCATCAGTTATTTTTTATAAGTAAGAACAGAATTTTCGAAATAATTATAAACAAGTAAAGAAACAGTCAGTCGGTGCAACCGACTTAGAAATACCCTACACCTATTTGGTTCAAATTTAAGGACATATCCATAAGTCATTTTAACACCATAGAAGCTGTTATTAATTTGATCGTAAGACATAGCTAACCAAATTAACTGTATAATACTAAAAACATTTTCTAATTACCCTATCTATTAAAAAATACTACAAATTCTTACTAATTTATCTATTTAAAAATATTAAAAAACAAACAAACTTGAAATAAATGAAAATATATTTATTCCAATTCAATTACAAAATGAAAAAATTCTAATTATTAAATTTTGTGATAAAAAGATAATCAAAGCATAATATATTTAATAATCCAAATTTTTAACAAGTAAAGAAACAGTCAGTCGGTGCAACCAACTTAGAAATACCCTACACCTATTTAGTTCAAATTTAAGGACATATCCATAAGTCATTTTAACACCATAGAAGCTGTTATTAATTTGATCGTAAGACATAGCTAACCAAATTAACTGTATAATACTAAAAACATTTTCTAATTACCCTACCTATTAAAAAATAGTACAAATTCTTACTAATTTATCTATTTAAAAATATTAAAAAACAAACAAACTTGAAATAAATGAAAATATATTTATTCCAATTCAAAAAAATTCTAATTATTAAATTTTGTGATAAAAAGATAATCAAAGCATAATATATTTAATAATCCAAATTTTTAAAATTGCAATTATTTTAAATGTTTAGTTTATATACCTAATAGAAAAGCTTATAAAAGAAAAATATGCAATAAATGTATTTCTAAAATACAATTAAAAATTTACACCTTTTCATATAATTCATTTAAATATTCAAATAAATTTTACATAAATGCAGCAAGTACCTTTGAACATAGCTGAACCACTACAATTAAGTCTAGATTTCGGAGACACATAGGACATAGGAAATATATGCTTTGGCTTCGAAATTAAACTCGACCACAACCAATTCCCATGGTACTTTCACTTCTAGTAACCTACTGTTAAATTTCATCAAAATACCGGCATTATTTTTTGAGTTATGGTGTTTTTAAGATATATGTTTGTTAGTCCTTGAACTTTTCAAGGGTTCCAGGACCCGAAATTATGGTACGATTTCGCCCATATGCAGTCCCGTCATACTTTCAATACTAGTTAACCCTTGTACACAATTGGAACCCTCTATCTTAATTTTAAGTTACTAGTTTTATTAATTTCGATGATAAGCTTTTACACATTGGGGGGTCTAAGAGAGGTTCTGAACCACCACTCC
The DNA here is from genome assembly GCA_963082915.1 of Dolichopus griseipennis. Classification (NCBI taxonomy): domain Eukaryota; kingdom Metazoa; phylum Arthropoda; class Insecta; order Diptera; family Dolichopodidae; genus Dolichopus; species Dolichopus griseipennis. Next base: position 129,867,541 of record OY720443.1, on the reverse strand, counting down.
AATTGATCCTAAATTAGGGGGTTACGCAAGAAATAGTAAAGAACACCCTTGTGGCAAATTGGAAGCTTCTACATTTGTTTCAAGTTACTATCTTTATTAATTTCGAAAATATGCTTTAAGGGCCTAAGAACTGAGTGGCTGGTCCCCGATCCACTACTCCAATGGGGCCTAAATTTCAAAGACACTTACGAAATAGGAAGGGACACCCTGATACCAAATTTGGAGGTTCTATCTTCATTGGTTTCGGAATTATGCTCGTTCGGCGTAAATTCGATCAAAAAGTTCTAAGTTCCGAACCCATTGTCCAATCCTCACGGTACGTAATCACCGCCGTAGTTTCGCTGCCAATAACCTACAGCACAAATTTCATGAAGATAGCCTCATTAGTTGTTGAGTTATCGTGATTTTTTATATATGTTCCTTAGCCCTGACATCGATTAAAAGGCCCGGAATCCGAACCGTTGGGCTGATTTCGCCCTTATATAGTCCGCGCTTTACTTATAGTACTAGTTAACCCTTGTACACAATTTGAACGGTCTATCCTAATTTTAAGTAACTATTTTTAGTAATTTCGATTATAAGGCTTTAAAACTTGGGAGGTCTGAGAGGGGTACAGAACCACCACTCCAATTGATCCCAAATTAGGGGAACACGCAAGAGATAGTAAAGAACACCCTTGTGGCAAATTGGAAGCTTCTACATTTTTTCAAGTTGTTATCTTTATTAATTTTAAAGATATGCTTTAAGGTCTTCGGAAATGTGTGGCTGGTCCTCGACCCACTACTCCAATGGGACCCAAATTCACAAAACACTTAGGAAATAGGAAGGGAAACCCTGATACCAAATTTGGAGGTTCTATCTTCATTGGTTTCGGAATTATGCTCGTTTGGCCTAAATTCGATCAAAAAGTTCTAGGTTCCGAACCCATGGTCCAATCCCGACCTTACGCAATTCCCGAAGTAGTTTCATTACTAGTAACCTACAGCACAAATTTGATGAAGATAGCGTCATTAGTTGTTGAGTTATCGTGATTTTTTATATTTGTTCGTCAGCCCTGAAACCGATTAAAAGGTCCAGAATCCGAAACCATGGGCCGATTTCGCCCATATGCAATCCCCGCCGTACTTTCAGTCCTAGTAACCTACAGTTAAAATTTCATCAAGATAGCTCCATTATTTTTTGAGTTATCGTGCCTACGGACGGACGGACGGACGGACATGGCTATATCGACTAAGGCGGTCACGCTGATCACAAATATATATACTTTTCCATATCTAGCTCGCTTCCTTTAGGTGGTTACAAACACCATACCAAAGTTAATATACCCCTTCACCTATTCTATAGGTGTAGGGTATAAAAATTGCAATTATTTTAAATGGTTAGTTTATATACCTAATAGAAAAAGCTTATAAACGCAAAATATGCAATAAATGTATTTCTAAAATACAATTAAAAATTTACACCTTTTCATATAATTCATTTAAATATAAAAATAAATTTTACATAAATGCAGCAAGTACCTTTGAACATAGCTGAACCACTACAATTAAGTCTAGATTTCGGAGACACATAGGACATAGGAAATATATTCTTTGGCTTCGAAATTAAACTCGACCACAACCAATTCCCATGGTACTTTCATTACTAGTAACCTACTGTTAAATTTCATCAAAATACCGGCATTATTTTTTGAGTTATGGTGTTTGTAAGATATATGTTTGTTAGTCCTTGAACTTTTCAAGGGTTCCAGGACCCGAAATTATGGCACGATTTCGCCCATATGCAGTCCCGTCATACTTTCAATACTAGTTAACCCTTGTACACAATTGGAACGCTCTATCTTAATTTTAAGTTACTAGTTTTATTAATTTCGATGATAAGCTTTTACACATTGGGGGGTCTAAGAGAGGTTCTGAACCACCACTCCAATTGATCCCAAATTAGGGGGGCACGCAAGAAATAGTAAAGAACACCCTTTTGGCAAATTGGAAGCTTCTACATTTGTTTCAAGTTACTATCTTTATTAATTTCGAAAATATGCTTTAAGGGCCTAAGAACTGAGTGGCTGGTCTCCGATCCACTACTCCAATGGGGCCCAAATTTCAAAGACACTTACGAAATAGGAAGAGACACCATGATACCAAATTTGGAGGTTTTATCTTCATTGGTTTCGGAATTATGCTCGTTTGGCCTAAATTCGATCAAAAAGTTCTAAGTTCCGAACCCATTGTCCAATCTTCACCGTACGTAATCACCGCCGTAGTTTCGCTGCCAATAACCTACAGCACAAATTTCATGAAGATAGCCTCATTAGTTGTTGAGTTATCGTGATTTTTTATATATGTTCCTTAGCCCTGACATCGATTAAAAGGTCCAGAATCCGAACCGCTGGGCTGATTTCGCCCTTATATAGTCCGCGCTGTACTTATAGTACTAGTTAACCCTTGTACACAATTTGAACGGTCTATCCTAATTTTAAGTAACTATTTTTAGTAATTTCGATTATAAGCCTTTAAAACTTGGGAGGTCTGAGAGGGGTACAGAACCACCACTCCAATTGATCCCAAATTAGGGGAACACGCAAGAGATAGTAAAGAACACCCTTGTGGCAAATTGGAAGCTTCTACATTTTTTCAAGTTGTTATCTTTATTAATTTTAAAGATATGCTTTAAGGTCTTCGGAAATGTGTGGCTGGTCCCCGACCCACTACTCTAATGGGACCCAAATTCCCAAGACACTTAGGAAATAGGAAGGGACACCCTGATACTAAATTTGGAGGTTCTATCTTCATTGGTTTCGGAATTATGCTCGTTTGGCCTAAATTCGATCAAAAAGTTCTAGGTTCCGAACCCATGGTCCAATCCCGACCTTACGCAATTCCCGAAGTAGTTTCATTACTAGTAACCTACAGCACAAATTTGATGAAGATAGCGTCATTAGTTGTTGAGTTATCGTGATTTTTTATATTTGTTCGTTAGCCCTGAAACCGATTAAAAGGTCCAGAATCCGAACCCATCGGCCGATTTCGCCCATATGCAATCCCCGCCGTACTTTCAGTCCTAGTAACCTACAGTTAAAATTTCATCAAGATAGCTCCATTATTTTTTGAGTTATCGTGCCTACGGACGGACGGACGGACATGGCTATATCGACTAAGGCGGTCACGCTGATCACAAATATATATACATTTCCATATCTAGCTCGCTTCCTTTAGGTGGTTACAAACACCATACCAAAGTTAATATACCCCTTTACCTATTCTATAGGTGTAGGGTATAAAAATCGACTAAATTTCTTTATGAATAAAAATAAAATTTTAAGTGACGAACAATACGGCTATGAAAATCGATCTAACACATTTTCAGCCTGTCTCGGTTTGTCGCATATTATCACTGAAAATATTGATAGTAGAAAATTTGTTGCATGCGTATTTTTGGATTTACAAAAAGCTTTTGATTGCGTTGATCATGACATTCTAATATACAAATTATCAACACTTAATTTCAATATAAACCAGCTGCTTCTTTTTAAATCATACCTAAAAAATAGGAAACAAAGTGTTCGAATAAAAAATGTCCTAAGTAGTAAAAAAGTAATTAGTAAAGGTGTTCCACAAGGTTCTATCCTAGGACTGGATTTATTCAAAATATATATAAACGACATGACAAAATTAAAACTAAAAGGTGTGGTTCAGCTTTACGCTGATGATGCGGTCATAAAATATGCTACCACAAGCGAGCAAGATTTAAAAAATTTTATTGAAAACGATCTTAAAATAATTGAAGAATGTCTTGAAAAGCATCGATTAATTCTAAATGTAAAGAAAACTAAAATAATGTTATTTGGAAATAGAATCTTTAGTAATACAGATTATTCATATAAAGATAGTCCAATTGAAATAGTGAAGTCCTTCAATTATCTAGGCCTAGTACTAGATAACAAAATTAAATATGATCACCATACTGATCACGTCATAAAGCCATACGAAATAAACCCATAAAATGACATTATGGCTTTATTTCGCATTCAAATGCGAAATAAAGCCATATCGCCAATTTTTTCACGTATGGCTTTAATTCGCATTCAATTGCGAAATAAAGCCATATGGCTTTATTTCGCATTTAAAAATGTAATTTTATTTGTGAAAATAGAAGCAATTTAATTTTCCAAACTTTTTTATTTAAATAGTTAGGAAGGAGTTTTAGAGTTGGTTTCAAAAGCAGGGTTTTACGCTTTTTCCAGAATATTTATATATGTGTCTATGTGGGATTCTCAATTAGGAGGGATTTTAGAGTTGGATTCAAAAGCAGGATTGCCGCTTTTTCCAGAATATTTATATATGTGTATATGTAGGATTGTTAGTTGGATTCAAAAGCAGGGCTTTACGCATTTTCCAGAATATTTATTTATATGTGTATATGTGGGATTCTCAATTAGGAGGGATTTTGGAGTTGGATTCAAAAGCAGGATTGCCCCCTTTTCCAGAATATTTATATTTATTAATTAGGGTTGATTATTTTTTGTATGAAATAGCTATGCCGAATTCTCATACCATTCTTTTCATTATAGTGTTGGATTCAAAATCTAGTTTCAATAATTGAGTTAGCGGGGGGGTAATGAAAATATAATATTATTTAACATGTTTTATTACAGTGTATTAAAAAAAATTAGGAACTTATTAATTTTTTGTATGAAATAGGTATGCCGAATTCTTATACCATTCTTTTCATTTTAGTGTTGGATTCAAAATCTAGCTTCAATAATTCAGTTAGCGGGGGGGTAATGAAAATATAATATTATTTAACATGTTTTATTACAGTGTATTAAAAAAAATTAGGAACTTATTAATTTTTTGTATGAAATAGGTATGCCGAATTCTTATACCATTCTTTTCATTTTAGTGTTGGATTCAAAATCTAGCTTCAATAATTCAGTTAGCGGGGGGGTAATGAAAATATAATATTATTTAACATGTTTTATTACAGTGTATTAAAAAAAATTAGGAACTTATTAATTTTTTGTATGAAATAGGTATGCCGAATTCTTATACCATTCTTTTCATTTTAGAATCCAACTAACAATCCCACATATACATAACATATATTATTAGCGAAACACCCTGTATTTATAACTGCACTTAATTATCAATTTCTATTTTTTTTTTTACTTTGTTTACTATTAAACTAGAATTTGTATCAATTTTACTATATGGCTTTATTTCGTAAAATTTTAGAAAATGATATGGCTTTATTCGCATTCAAATGCGAACTATTATTTAAGTCTTTTCAAAACCGAAAACCAAAAAAATAATTGTCTTTACAACTGTCTTAAACTTTATAACAAATTACCTCAAGAAATTAAAGCTATTGTTAATATAATCATCTTCAAAAAGAAAATTAAAGAAATTGTAAGATGTTAGTCAATGATGTAATGTTAGTATAAATAAATAAATAAATTTATTGTTATAAAATGATATTGTTATATAATAGTTGTTATATACATATTATATAAAAACACTTATTTTTACTTTTGTTAAAAACTGTCAGATTATATATCTTATTAAATTATTAGACTAAACAGCTAAACTATGATCACTTAAATCTGTATTTTATATAGCTTTTAATTAATAAAGAAAAAAAAAAGACCAAAAAAAAAAAATAATAATGATAATAATAATAATAATATTGAAAATAAATTGGATATTGTAAGAAAAATATAACAAAAACGGAAGAATCCAATAAAAAATCTGGTCGAAGTCAAAAAAGCAATGTATTACTTAAACTATTAACATTCAAAAAGATAATTAATGCCATCAAGAAAACTTGCACAATTCAAGTTAACAAGAATAGTAATAATAATATATGTTCCTCTGACAAAGATTCCAAGGACATCGTGGCAACAGATTCCAACAATAAACTTCATTAGAGTGAAAATATTAATAATAGTCAAAACAAAAATAATAATATTGATAATAATAATATTACTCTTATGAATAAAGTTATGCCTAAAGATGAAAGACAACTTGTAGTGCCAACAACTAAATATGCTAACTGGGTTAAGGGTGAAACGATAAACGTAGGCAGTAGTGAGATTGCAAAGTCAAATAACAAAAGCTTTATTAATCCACTAGCTCCACCGATTGTCAGATTAACTAGAAATGCAATTATATCTGGTGACAATTTTTACGCTATTTCTCGGCTTAGAGAACACAGAATATACAACAATGTTAGATTATTTTTGTTGCATTTTCATGATCATGGTGATATCTGTTATCAGGGAATGACGCAAACTAGTCTAAAAGTACTTATACACCAAGAAGGTTTGCCAAATAACCATCAAGTGCTCTCTAACCTATACTTTAATTATCATGAAACTACAGGAGTATCAAGAAAGGAAGTGCTACAAGATCTAGCTCATTTTAGGAGACATGTAGAAAATAAATACAGAGAGAATGTGCAGAGATATAGAGAATCATGGCAAAATTATTTGATTGGAAGACCATGATGATGAACAAACTATTGAATTTGATAATGGTGCATTTTAATTCTAGAAGTTTGAGGAAAAATCTAATGGAAATTGAAACATTTATAAAAATTAAAAATGATGTTGATATTATCATGGTTGGAGAAACTTGGCTTATTCACAAGAAGAAAAATACTTTAATATTCCTGGGTATACAGCATCCTTTATCTCTAATAATTTAAGCAGAGGAGGTGACTACGTAATATATGTAAAGCAAGGTATTAGTCAGTTTTGGAAACATCTATTACGTTCAATACTATTTTCTTTAGAAGATACCAAACCTACCATTAATATTGCCGTATGTTACAAAACCCCGTCTGAAAACAATAAGGCATTTATAGAACATCTAGATCAGCTGTTCAATAAGTACAAAAATATAATTGTGGTTAGTGATACTAACATCGATTTGCTCTCTGAAACGGACGCAAGCAGAATGTATATGGATATGCTAGATGTTAACTCTGTTAACATAAATAACATGAATGAAGCTACTAGAATAACATTAAACTCAGCGACTCTGTTAGATCATGTTCTTTCAGATCTTAAGACGAATCGATTTGGTCATATCTGTTGGAATATCACTTACGTAGACATACTTGTCAAAATATTGATGAATTGATTGAAGCTATAAAATATTTCAAGGACACTAGTACAAGTGTTAAATATATGAGAGTTAGAAAAAATAATTCGTGGATGTCCAGAGAAATTTTAAAACTAATTGAACACAGAACTAAATTGTATAAGTATCATAAAAAATACCCTAATATTGCGGAGCATAAAATAAAATATAATGACTTAAAAAACAAGGTTAATGTAGAGATAAAGAAAGCAAAGCAAAATAATTTTAATAGAAAATTACAAGAAGCTGGTTCAAATACTAAAAAGATATGGAATGTTCTGAACTCTCAGATAGCAAACTAAAAAGCAGATAGTAACAATATTATAAAGGAAATAAGACACAATGATAAACTTTTAAATTAGCAAAGACATAGCCAACGGCTTTAATGAACATTTTAGTAATGTTGGAAGAGAGTTAGCTGATAAAATACAAACTAAAGAAGAAAATATAATAAAAAATAGAATAAATAAAAGTTCCATATTCTTGGTACCTACTAATGAAATAGAAGTGCTTAATGTTATTATGAATCTAAAAGATAATTCACCTGGCTCAGATAATATAGCAGCAAAAGACTTAAAAGCGGTAGCTAAGATAATATCTCCGATAATTAGTAATTTTATTAATGACAGCTTTCGCACAGGAAACTATCCTAGTTTATTAAAATACAGTACTGTGATTCCAATATACAAGAATGGTTCTCCTTTGGAAACAATTAATTACCGGCCGATAACACTCACTAGCTGCATGAGTAAAATATTTGAAAAAATAATTAATAAAAGAATATGTGAATTCATTAAATGTGCAGGCGGATTTGACATCAATCAGTTTGGCTTCCAAAAGTCACATGGACTGATGTAGCAATCAATGATTCTGTGAAATCTATTATTGGACATCTTGATAAAGGAAACTATGTATGCTTTGTTTTTGTAGATCTGAGTAAGGCATTTGACACAGTTGACCATCAAATATTGTTGGACAGATTATATGAAATTGGAATAAGAGAACTACCGCATGAACTACTAAGAACATATTTGACAAACAGATTTGTCAAAACGAAAGTTAATGCTGTTTGTAGCAATGAACGTGCCATAAATATAGGTGTGCCACAAGGGTCAGTTCTTGGACCTACCTTGTATCTATTATATGTGCGTAATATGCAATTTTCTAACATTAAAGCTGATTATAAAATATTTGCTGATGATACATTGCTTATCTATACAGCAAAAAATGCGGAAACATTAGAAAGATTGGTTAATAATGATTTGAAATTACATATGATATGGTTAAATGGAAATAAATTAACAATGAACATTGAAAAAACAAAGTACATGATTTTTAAACGTCTAAATAAGCCTGATATCAATCCAAAAATTTGAATTGATAGTAGAGAAATTAAAAGAGAACAAACTTATAAATATCTCGGTATTATAATAGATGATAAATTATCATGGAATGATCATGTTAATTACATTATAAAAAAGATAATGCCATGGTCGGTTTTATTAGGAGAAGTGGAATAATATTAGATGACAAATCAGCTAAACTATTATTTCATGCACACATCATGTCTCATATAAGATACAATGTGGTTACATGGTCGTGTTGTTCAAATACATTAAAAATGAAAATGAAAATATTAATAAACAAAGCAATCAAGATACTATACAAACTAAATTGGCGTTCTCCAACTGATGATCTATACAAAAATACGGGATTTCTTTTTTTTTTTTTTTTTTTTTTTTCTTTATTTATAATATAAATTTAAATATACATACATAATTTATCTTTTCAGTACATAGTAAATAGATTGAGACCTATGCCTAAGGCAGTGCGGTCATATAATTTTTTGTAAGAATTATTTAACAATAGAATAAGAAAAAGTAAAACAAAGCAAAAAAAAAAAAGAAATTTAATGATATTCATTTACAAATTTTTCATAGGATTTCATCATAAAAATTTACTCTTTTTTTGTATAATTCTTCATATTTTAATTTATTAATTTTTTTTATATTCTTAAAACAGAAAAAAAAAAATTTTAACTTATTTGATTTATTTATGAATGTTAGTTAGTTAATGTAGGATTTAATTATTAGTTTGTTAGTATTTCTAGTTTTATTAAAATATTATGTACTAATTATAGTGGATTTAATCTTTTGTGTAAATAGATTAAGGTTATTAATTAATTTTATTTGTTCTGGAAGTTCATTATAAACCTTAAGGCAATTATATAAGCAGTTATTCTTTTGATGTGATGTTCTAAAAAGGGAAAGGTAGAAGTTCGATTTGTTCCTAGTATTATGGTTGTGTATGTCAAAATTCCTATTTAGAATGAAGTTATGTTTTAATTGATTATTAATGATTTTGTACGCAGTTTTATAGAGTTCCATTAATATTATGTTTCTTAAGCTTAGATATTTTATAGTGTATATAGAATCTGTTGGGTGTAACAAGGGCAAGCCTTGTGCAAGCTTAACACATTTTTTATGCATTTTGTCTAGTTTATTTACATGAATTTGTGGAGCTCTACTCCAAATAGGTAAAAGATAAGTAATATGTGATTTTATATACGAGGAATATAATGTGTATATCGATTGATCCGAGAGGAACTTACGTAATCTTCTCATCAGGAATATGTATGGAGTTATATTTTTGATTACTTTTTCAATATGTTTATTCCAACTTGATTTACTGTCAAGTAACAGACCTAAATAATTGAAGTTACTGACTATTTCTACATTTACATTATTATATTGAACGGAATTAGAGAAGTTAAGAATCTTGTTTTCAAAGAATAAAATTTTGGTTTTATTTAAGTTTAATAGAAGTCGGTGCTTGGTTAGCCACTCCTCAATTAGCAGTAAATCGTGTTGTATAGATAGATGAATATTTCCCTCAGAATCATCTGCATATTTTATTACCGCATCATCTGCGAATAACTGAATACAACCCTTTAATTTTAAATGAGAGATGTCGTCGATATATAATTTAAAAAGAAGTGGGCCCAAAATGGAACCTTGCGGAACCCCTTTTGATATTATTTTTTCATCGCTAAAGTTATTGTTTATACGAACCTTTTGTTTGCGACCTTGTAGATATGACTGGAAGAATTTTAACTGACCTAATGTGAAATTTAATTTCTTAAGTTTTAATAGAAGAATATCATGGTCGACGCAATCGAAGGCCTTTTTTATGTCAAGAAATACACAGCTAACGAATTTACCGTTATCAATATTTTTGGAGATGAAGTCATTTAAAAAGAGACAGGCAGCTGTTGTGTTAGATTTTTCTTCGAAACCAAATTGTTTCTCACTTAGTATAGGATTATTTTTAATAAAATTATTAAGCCTATTTTGAATGACTTTTTCGAAGATTTTTGAGAAACTAGATAAAACAGATATGGGACGATAATTAGAGCAATCTGTTACAGTTCCACCTTTATATATTGGTGTTATAATGGCTGTTTTTAGCGAACTTGGGTATGTGTTCGATGTGAATGCATTATTAATATGCCTGACTAAGGCAGGAGCTAGATGATCTGAAAATTTTTTTATTAGTTTAGTTGAAATATTATCGTACCCCGTAGCAGCAGCTGAATTGAGAGTTTGAATGATTTTGGATACTTCATCTACATTAGTTGGAGAGAGGTCAAAATTACTATAAATATTTCTTCTAAATTTGTCAATGTAATCAAGGTCAATGTTATTAATAGGGATATTTATTTCTTTTGTAATATTAGCGAAATACTCGTTAAAAGCAGAAGCAATTTCGTTTTCATGTTCAATTACTTTTGAGTTATGATGTATTACCTTAATAGATTGGTTTGAATTTACCATACTAGAATTGAACATAATATGTTTGTAACAATCCCATAGCTTTTTACAATTTTTAGAGTTATCAATCACTAAGTTAGAAAAATAATTTTTTTTTGCTTTGATTATTAAAGTTCTCACTATAAGTTTGTATTTATTGTATAGAGTTTCAGTATGGATATTATTTGGGTACTTTTTTTTGAATTTAAATAGCGAATCTCTTATTTTCATTTTGTCTACTATTTCTTGAGTAATCCAGGTTTTCCTCTTCTTATTTTGCTTTACGGGTACTGTTTGGGTGTTCATATTTATGATACTTTTCAATTTCACAACTAATTCATCAAAGCTTGTGTAGGACTGTAGGACATTCCAGGAGGTATTTGAAATTATACTTTCATAGTTTAGAACAGTTTTATAATAGGTTTTCCCCTCAGTTATTGGATTCAGACTGGTGGTTATAAAGAACATTTGATGATCAGACAGACAAGAATCTAAAATATGAAACCAGAATTTATTCTGAAAAATATCGGTTACGAAATGATCAATAATTGTTTTTGTATTTCTACCAATTCTCGTAGCAAAGTTTAGTTCAACCTTGTTGCAAATTAGGAATCCATTACTTAATAGCGCGTTTGAGTATGAATTAATTACTGCTCTATCTGTATTTAGTAGATTTAAATTAAAGTCACCTAGAATGTAGCTTTGTTTGTATTGCAATGTTATATAATCTATTTTGTCAATAAAGTCGTCTATAGAGGTTTCGTGTGCTCTATATACCCCAAATATATTTAAGTTTTGTTTTGTAAGCTTAACCCCCAAAATATTACTTCTTTGAAACTCTTCGCAGTATATTTGGTAACTATTTATATCATTTTTAATGTAAATCGCAACCCCGCCGTATGACTTATCTCTATTGGCAAAGTAAGCATTATACCCTTCAATATTATAAAATTTGTTTTCTGAACTATGTAACCATATTTCCGTAAGAACAATTACATGAATCTTGTTTTTAAAATGGTTATTTATCAAGGCCTCGACATTGTATAATTTTTTCCTTAAACTTTGAATATTTAAATACACCATATTGAAATTATTTTTGAAAGTTGAATTTTGTTTATTCGGATCAATATGGGTGAAATAATCTATATTTAATAGATTTTGTATATTAGCTATATCATGGACCATTATTAAATTTTATAAAAATTGGGTGTTCGAGATTAGTAAGTACACAAACCAAAATATAACAGTTGACACTGGGAACAATTATTATAATGATCATAATAAGCCGAATAAAAACTGATAATTTATGTGGTTGAAATTTATTGTTGAAAATTAATGGTTTTATTGTTGAGTAGATGTTTAATAAATGTAAGAACTTAGATTGATTAACAATAATAGTAAATAATAATTTATATAAAATTAAATCTGGGTTAGTAGGGTTACATTTTTTGTTTAGAAGTTTGTTAGTATTTAGAAGAATTAATAAAATTAGTATGAAGTGATCAATTAAGGTTAATAAAATTAATCGTAATATAAAAAGATGTTTGTGGTATAAGTACTTGTTGTTGTTAGTTTTTTTAATATGTGAGTTTGTCAGTTTGCTAAATGCGTACTTAAATTTATTAACAATAATAAAAAATAATAATAATTTATAAAAAGTTAAATATGGATTAGTAGGGTTATTTTTTTTATTTGTGAAATTGTTAGTGTTTAAAAAATTCAACAAAATTAATATATTTAATATGTTTAGTATGATAAATATGAAGAATATAATAAAAATGATAAATATGATAAATATGAATTGTTCAAATAAAGTTAATGAATTTTCAATTAATATTATTATTGTTTTTAATGTATGATATATCATTAGTATTTCTAATTTTAAATACCTTTGAAGATTCAGTTTTTCTAATAAAAATGATGTTGTTTTTAATCCATAGGAATTTCCAATTGTTTTTCTTTTTAATTTGCCTGGCTTCATAGTAGAGGTTTGATTGCCGCTGTGTAAGATGGTCTCGAAAAAATATGTTGCGTGTGCCTTCCTCTGTTAAATTAATATCCAAAGTGTATACATTTCCGGCGATTTTTTTGCGGCTCATTAGTTCAGCCTTAACAATACTGGATTTGCATTCCAAAAGGTATAGATTTGTGTTAATTAAATTGTTATTGTTGTTTATTTTAGAAGGAAGTTCTCTAACCGAAGTGATGTCATCCTCAGTTATTTCAGCCGCAATATGTTTACAAATATTAAGTATTGGTTCTTTTGGTTTGCTTAATTTTGGAGGTAAGCCTGCAACAATTATATTATTTTCAATTTCCTTTTGCTGCTTTTCATCAAGTAGTTGCTCAATATAGTGCAGCCTTTTGTTCAATGAATTATTATTATTTTCAGCTTCATTTAATTTAATTTTTATTTCTTTGTTCTCTGTTTGAATATTTTCATTTATTTTTAGAAGATCATCAACTTTATTATTAAAAAATTCAAATTTTTTATTAATGAACTCAAGCGTGCGATGAAAATCTTTTACAGCTGTTATCAGTTGATTTACAACAACAGCCAGAGTGTTTACAGTGCATTCATCTGATGTTAACTGTTTGAGTTCGGAGATATTTTGAGCACTAGTTGAATCTTCATCATCAATTTTTTTTTTAATTTGTTTTTTTTTCATTTTAAAATGTTTTTATGTTATAAATTAAATCAATTTTAAAACAATTTCAGAAACAGTCCAAATATTATTATTAATATTTATTTACAAAATGAATTCACTTTCAATAAATTAAGATTTTATTATTATTATTTTTATTATTAATAATTAATATGCATTTGATATTCAATATGTGCCATCACTGTTTTCATCTGTTGCTCGTGTGAACATGTAGTAACATTTGCTGACAATGACAGATGACACTTGATTTTGTTGACAAATATATATAGTGCATGTGATTATATTATTTGTTTGTTGCTTGTTGTTTATTATTTAAATTAATTATATTTTTACTATTCAAATTATTTAAATATTAATTAAATTTAGTTTAATTTAGAAAATTTTAAATAAAGAATTTCATGTTAAAAATAAATACTGTGTTTGATTTAAAATTTCAAGTAAATGTAACACTTTTCATTTATATGAAATTAAAAAATTTTATTAAGGCTTAAATTTTTTTTTTTAGTTTTTCAATTAAGTGTTTAAAATATTCAATTTTATTACTATTTTGTTTACATGTTATATAAATCCAATAATTACTTATGTGCACCAATATGGCGGTTTATCTTTTTTTTTTAAAAAATTTTTTAAATTATTATTTAAAAAAATTTTTTTTTATTTTTTTTATATATAAAATTATTCTTATGTGCACCAATAAAATAAAATTAATTACTTATGTGCACCAATATGGCGGTTTATCTTTTTTTCCGAATTTTTTTTTTTTTTAAGTTTTATATTAATATTTATTATAGAATAAGTCAATTTATTTTTTTTGTTTAATTTTTTTTTTAAGAATAAAAAGTTTGACGAAAGTTTGACGTTTGACTTAACTAAGACAAAATTAATAATATTGGTAAAGGCTAAAATTATACATAAAATAGAAAATGGTGTTACTAAAAGTAAAACTTTATTACCAAAAAGAAGGAATATTCACAATTATAACACAAGAAACATGGGAAAGCTATGTCATGAAAAAACTCGAACTGAATTATCTACAAACAGTAATTTTTGCTCATCAATAAGAATTTACAATCTTCCGGAATTGCAGTAAAATAAGTCGCTTCACATTTAAATTGAAAATATTTTTAAAAAAAGATCTGGCTTTGTTAAAAAAATTGTTAGAATTATAACTGAATTAATATTTTATTGTTAAATATACATTAGGTTATAATAAAAATATATATTTAATTTTTGTATTTATACTCCAAAACTGGACATATATATTATAATTGCTAAGACTCTTATACCAATTTTAAGTTATTGTCTAAGTCTAGTATATTGTAATTTTATAACTGTAATATCATGAATTTATAATAAATAAATAAATAAAATAAAATAAAAAAATAAAATATACTAAGTTACTACTTATTTATAGAAACAGTAATTTTTTTAATTTTTACGTGCAGACCCTCTATGGGGAAGGTTACCCAATTTCTCAAGGATCTAATCCTCACTACTCCCGTTCCCCCAACTTTTTTAGGTTCAAGAATTTAAATTGTGAGTTCTACCAAAATTTTGAATTTTACTTAGAATTTTACTATTTAAGCAAAAATGGTTAAAACTTAAGAAACACTTTCTTCAATTTAAAGAACCGCTTTTAAATTTAAAAAAATCTTTTAACATATGTTAAAGTATAATTTTGAACCTGCAAATTTTGTATATTAACAAAAACCAATTTGAACAGGTATTCAAGTTACAGGTGTTTAAAAATAGCAAAATTTCAATTTTCGGGCCCTTATAGCTGTAAAACAGGGGACCTGACAAATAAAATTTGTTAACCGACTTCTACTAATTTCTGAGTATCTAACTTCTCCCAAAATTTCAAGACTTTAGCTTGAACCGTTCAGAAAATATGTGTGGGCAAAAATTTTGCAAAAATTGGGTTTTGCGTAATGTTAAATTTTAGTACCATATGGCAACCCTAAACAACAACGAAAACATTTTTCTTTATAAAGTTTATAAAACCATCTATCTTTTGCCGTTTTCAGATTGAAAATACACCTAACAGAACTCTTGTTATAACAATTGCATATCAATATAAACTAGGTTTAAAAAAAAACCATTGGATATTAGCATCTAAAGAACATAGTTGTTGATCAAATAAACCAGGAAAACTGTATACAAAGAAATAAAGAAATTACGCATAAAAATACTTATGAACCAAAACATTATATAAGTACTTATAAAATTTATGTTAATGCCAAAAATTTAAAAGAAGATAACGCAATTAACACCGGAGCTAAATTAAAATAAGATATTAATGTTAATAATAAAGTTGATAGTAATCATGATAATATTGATAATATCGATAATAACAATAAAAACAATAATAATAATAGCAATAATAATAATAATAATAATAATAATAACAATAATAATAATAATAATATATGCAAAGTTTAAGAAATAAATTAACGGATTTAGAATTATTAGTTAATTCATACCAATGCGACATTCATATTATTGTCTTATCAGAAATTTGGATAAGTAAATCAGAAAATCAATTTTTCAATTTGCCCGGCTAATGTAAGCATGTATACTTTTCAAACCGCGCCAACTCATACGGAGGAGTTGCCTCATACGTAAATGAGGACATAAGTAGCACTTTAATTTTTGAAGAGAAATTCGATAATTCAAAAACATTAATAGTGAAATTATTAAAGCTTGACCTAAATATTATCGCAGTGTATAAAGCACAAGAAACTTATAACAGCGATTTTATTTATAAACTAGATAATTACACTACCATACATAAAAAATCGCTAATTTTAGGCGACTTTAACCTTAATTTAACGAATTTTAGGAGTTTAGATGTGAAAAATTATACTAGCACACTCCTTAGTAATGGGTATATCATCTCTAACGAAAAAAGCGAAAAGTACGCAACCAAGTTTGGAAAGAGTTCCAAAACTGTAAACGATCATTTCATTACAGACCTAACCAACAACCAATATTTCTTTCACATTCTTAATACCACACTTTCTGATCATCAGTTATTTTTTATAAGTAAGAACAGAATTTTCGAAATAATTATAAAAAATCGACTAAATTTCTTTATGAATAAAAATAAAATTTTAAGTGACGAACAATACGGCTTTGAAAATCGATCTAACACATTTTCAGCCTGTCTCGGTTTGTCGCATATTATCACTGAAAATATTGATAGTAGAAAATTTGTTGCATGCGTATTTTTGGATTTACAAAAAGCTTTTAATTGAAGAATGGCTTGAAAAGCATCGATTAATTCTAAATGTAAAGAAAACTAAAATAATGTTATTTGGAAATAGAATCTTTAGTAATACAGATTATTCATATAAAGATAGTCCAATTGAAATAGTGAAGTCCTTCAATTATCTAGGCCTAGTACTAGATAACAAAATTAAATATGATCACCATACTGATCACGTCATAAACAAAATAACCCCATTTATATTTATTTTACGCAAACTTCATTACTTTTTAAATTCGATATGCTTCATTCCATATATTGCTCCGGCGCCGTGAAATAAAGCCATACGAAATAAAGCCATAAAATGACATTATGGCTTTATTTCGCATTCAAATGCGAAATAAAGCCATATCGCCAATTTTTTCACGTATGGCTTTAATTCGCATTCAATTGCGAAATAAAGCCATATGGCTTTATTTCGCATTTAAAAATGTAATTTTATTTGTGAAAATAGAAGCAATTTAATTTTCCAAACTTTTTTATTTAAATAGTTAGGAAGGAGTTTTAGAGTTGGTTTCAAAAGCAGGGTTTTACGCTTTTTCCAGAATATTTATATATGTGTCTATGTGGGATTCTCAATTAGGAGGGATTTTAGAGTTGGATTCAAAAGCAGGATTGCCGCTTTTTCCAGAATTTTTATATATGTGTATATGTAGGATTGTTAGTTGGATTCAAAAGCAGGGCTTTACGCATTTTCCAGAATATTTATTTATATGTGTATATGTGGGATTCTCAATTAGGAGGGATTTTGGAGTTGGATTCAAAAGCAGGATTGCCTCCTTTTCCAGAATATTTATATTTATTAATTAGGGTTGATTATTTTTTGTATGAAATAGCTATGCCGAATTCTTATACCATTCTTTTCATTATAGTGTTGGATTCAAAATCTAGTTTCAATAATTGAGTTAGCGGGGGGGTAATGAAAATATAATATTATTTAACATGTTTTATTACAGTGTATTAAAAAAATTAGAAACTTATTAATTTTTTTATTGAATTAGGTATCCGAATTCTTATACCATTCTTTTCATTTTAGTGTTGGATTTAAAATCTAGCTTCAATAATTGAGTTAGCGGGGGTTCGGGGGCGGCAGCCCCGTAATGAAAATATAATATTATTTAACATGTTTTATTACAGTGTATTAAAAAAAATTAGGAACTTATTAATTTTTTGAATGAATTAGGTATCCAAATTCTTATACCATTCTTTTCATTTTAGTGTTGGATTCAAAATCTAGCTTCAATAATTCAGTTAGCGGGGGGGTAATGAAAATATAATATTATTTAACATGTTTTATTACAGTGTATTAAAAAAAATTAGGAACTTATTAATTTTTTGTATGAAATAGGTATGCCGAATTCTTATACCATTCTTTTCATTTTAGAATCCAACTAACAACCCCACATATACATAACATATATTATTAGTGAAACACCCTGTATTTATAACTGCACTTAATTATCAATTTCTATTTTTTTTTTTACTTTGTTTACTATTAAACTAGAATTTGTATTAATTTTACTATATGGCTTTATTTCGTAAAATTTTAGAAAATGATATGGCTTTATTTCGCATTCAAATGCGAACTATTATTTAAGTCTTTTCAAAACCGAAAACCAAAAAAATAATTGTCTTTACAACTGTCTTAAACTTTATAACAAATTACCTCAAGAAATTAAAGCTATTGTTAATATAATCATCTTCAAAAAGAAAATTAAAGAAATTGTAAGATGTTAGTCAATGATGTAATGTTAGTATAAATAAATAAATAAATTTATTGTTATAAAATGATATTGTTATATAATAGTTGTTATATACATATATAAAAACACTTATTTTTACTTTTGTTAAAAACTGTCAGATTATATATCTTATTAAATTATTAGACTAAACAGCTAAACTATGATCACTTAAATCTGTATTTTATATAGCTTTTAATTAATAAAGAAAAAAAAAAGACCAAAAAAAAAAAATAATAATGATAATAATAATAATAATATTGAAAATAAATTGGATATTGTAAGAAAAATATAACAAAAACGGAAGAATCCAATAAAAAATCTGGTCGAAGTCAAAAAAGCAGTGTATTACTTAAACTATTAACATTCAAAAAGATAATTAATGCCATCAAGAAAACTTGCACAATTCAAGTTAACAAGAATAGTAATAATAATATATGTTCCTCTGACAAAGATTCCAAGGACATCGTGGCAACAGATTCCAACAATAAACTTCATTAGAGTGAAAATATTAATAATAGTCAAAACAAAAATAATAATATTGCTAATAATAATATTACTCTTATGAATAAAGTTATGCCTAAAGATGAAAGACAACTTGTAGTGCCAACAACTAAATATGCTAACTGGGTTAAGGGTGAAACGATAAACGTAGGCAGTAGTGAGATTGCAAAGTCAAATAACAAAAGCTTTATTAATCCACTAGCTCCACCGATTGTCAGATTAACTAGAAATGCAATTATATCTGGTGACAATTTTTACGCTATTTCTCGGCTTAGAGAACACAGAATATACAACAATGTTAGATTATTTTTGTTGCATTTTCATGATCATGGTGATATCTGTTATCAGGGAATGACGCAAACTAGTCTAAAAGTACTTATACACCAAGAAGGTTTGCCAAATAACCATCAAGTGCTCTCTAACCTATACTTTAATTATCATGAAACTACAGAAGTATCAAGAAAGGAAGTGCTACAAGATCTAGCTCATTTTAGGAGACATGTAGAAAATAAATACAGAGAGAATGTGCAGAGATATAGAGAATCATGGCAAAATTATTTGATTGGAAGACCATGATGATGAACAAACTATTGAATTTGATAATGGTGCATTTTAATTCTAGAAGTTTGAGGAAAAATCTAATCGAAATTGAAACATTTATAAAAATTAAAAATGATGTTGATATTATCATGGTTGGAGAAACTTGGCTTATTCACAAGAAGAAAAATACTTTAATATTCCTGGGTATACAGCATCCTTTATCTCTAATAATTTAAGCAGAGGAGGTGACTACGTAATATATGTAAAGCAAGGTATTAGTCAGTTTTGGAAACATCTATTACGTTCAATACTATTTTCTTTAGAAGATACCAAACCTACCATTAATATTGCCGTATGTTACAAAACCCCGTCTGAAAACAATAAGGCATTTATAGAACATCTAGATCAGCTGTTCAATAAGTACAAAAATATAATTGTGGTTGGTGATACTAACATCGATTTGCTCTCTGAAACGGACGCAAGCAGAATGTATATGGATATGCTAGATGTTAACTCTGTTAACATAAATAACATGAATGAAGCTACTAGAATAACATTAAGCTCAGCGACTCTGTTAGATCATGTTCTTTCAGATCTTAAGACGAATCGATTTGGTCATATCTGTTGGAATATCACTTACGTAGACATACTTGTCAAAATATTGATGAATTGATTGAAGCTATAAAATATTTCAAGGACACTAGTACAAGTGTTAAATATATGAGAGTTAGAAAAAATAATTCGTGGATGTCCAGAGAAATTTTAAAACTAATTGAACACAGAACTAAATTGTATAAGTATCATAGAAAATACCCTAATATTGCGGAGCATAAAATAAAATATAATGACTTAAAAAACAAGGTTAATGTAGAGATAAAGAAAGCAAAGCAAAATAATTTTAATAGAAAATTACAAGAAGCTGGTTCAAATACTAAAAAGATATGGAATGTTCTGAACTCTCAGATAGCAAACTAAAAAGCAGATAGTAACAATATTATAAAGGGAATAAGACACAATGATAAACTTTTAAATTAGCAAAGACATAGGCAACGGCTTTAATGAACATTTTAGTAATGTTGGAAGAGAGTTAGCTGATAAAATACAAACTAAAGAAGAAAATATAATAAAAAATAGAATAAATAAAAGTTCCATGTTCTTGGTACCTACTAATGAAATAGAAGTGCTTAATGTTATTATGAATCTAAAAGATAATTCACCTGGCTCAGATAATATAGCAGCAAAAGACTTAAAAGCGGTAGCTAAGATAATATCTCCGATAATTAGTAATTTTATTAATGACAGCTTTCGCACAGGAAACTATCCTAGTTTATTAAAATACAGTACTGTGATTCCAATATACAAGAATGGTTCTCCTTTGGAAACATCTAATTACCGGCCGATAACACTCACTAGCTGCATGAGTAAAATATTTGAAAAAATAATTAATAAAAGAATATGTGAATTCATTAAATGTGCAGGCGGATTTGACATCAATCAGTTTGGCTTCCAAAAGTCGCATGGAACTGATGTAGCAATCAATGATTCTGTGAAATCTATTATTGGACATCTTGATAAAGGAAACTATGTATGCTTTGTTTTTGTAGATCTGAGTAAGGCATTTGACACAGTTGACCATCAAATATTGTTGGACAGATTATATGAAGTTGGAATAAGAGGACTACCGCATTAACTACTAAGAACGTATTTGACAAACAGATGTTAATGGTGTTTGTAGCAATGAACGTGCCATAAATATAGGTGTGCCACAAGGGTCAGTTCTTGGACCTACCTTGTATCTATTATATGTGCGTAATATGCAATTTTCTAACATTAAAGCTGATTATAAAATATTTGCTGATGATACATTGCCTTTCTATACAGCAAAAAATGCGGAAACATTAGAAAGATTGGTCAATAATGATTTGAAATTATATATGAGATGGTTAAATGGAAATAAATTAACAATGAACATTGAAAAAACAAAGTACATGATTTTTAAACGTCTAAATAAGCCTGATATCAATCCAAAAATTTGTATTGATAGTAGAGAAATTAAAAGAGAACAAACTTATGAATATCTCGGTATTATAACAGATGATAAATTATCATGGAATGATCATGTTAATTACATTATAAAAAAGATAATGTCATTGCTAGGTTTTATTAGGAGAAGTGGAATAATATTCGATGACAAATCAGCTAAAATATTATTTCATGCACACATCATGTCTCATATAAGATACAATGTGGTTACATGGTCGTGTTGTTCAAATACATTAAAAATGAAAATGAAAATATTAATAAACAAAGCAATCAAGATACTATACAAACTAAATTGGCGTTCTCCAACTGATGATCTATACAAAAATACGGGATTCCTTAACTTAGACGAATTAATAATATTGGAAAAGGCTAAAATTATACATAAAATAGAAAATGGTGTTACTAAAAGTAAAACTTTATTACCAAAAAGAAGGAATATTCACAATTATAATACAAGAAACATGGGAAAGCTATGTCATGAAAAAACTCGAACTGAATTATCTACAAACAGTAATTTTTGCTCATCAATAAGAATTTACAACTATCTTCCGGAGAATGTAAAGAATTGCAGTAATATAAGTAGCTTTACATTTAAATTGAAAATATTATTAAAAAAAGATCAGGCTTTATTAAAAAAATTGTTAGAATTATAACTAAATTAATATTTTATTGTTAAATATACATTAGGTTATAATAAAAATATATATTTAATTTTTGTATTTATACTCCATAACTGTACATATATATATTATAATTGCTAAGACTCTTATACCAATTTTAAGTTATTTTCTAAGTCTAGTATATTGTAATTTTATAACTGTAATATCATGAATTTATAATAAATAAATAAATAAAATAAAATAAAAAAATAAAATATACGTTGGTGACTAAGTTACTACTTACTTATAGAAACAGTAATTTTTTTAATTTTTACGTGCTAATAGACCCTCTATGGGGAAGGTTACCCAATTTCTCAAGGATCTAATTCTCACTACTCCCGTTACCCCAACTTTTTTAGGTTCAAGGAATTAAATTGTGAGTTCTACCAAAATTTTGAATTTTACTATTTAAGCAAAAATGGTTAAAACTTAAGAAACACTTTCTTCAATTTAAAGAACCGCTTTTAAATTTAAAAAAATCTTTTAACATATGTTAAAGTATAATTTTGGACCTTCAAATTTTTTATATTAACAAAAACGAATTTGAACAGGTATTCAAGTTACAGGTGTTTAAAAATAGCAAAATTTCAATTTTCGGGCCCATATAGCTGCAAAACAGGGGACGTAACAAATAAAATTTGTTAACCGACTTCTACTAGAAGATATTTTTATAGCCCAATTTTAATATAGGGCTTTTCCCAACTTTGTGGGGCTGCAGCTCCGTAACGGGTGCGGCTACAGAAAAAAATTCTTCTACGAAATTATTTTTTTTGTGTAACCTACTCGTGGTTAAAATTTCTTTTCTCTATTTCAAACGATGTAAAAGTTTTTGTAAACATACGGGCAGACGAACGGACAGAGTGAAACTATATAGGCATATTGTTACAAATTTTTTTGAAAATGTGCTAAAAACTTTTTAAACCCAAGTTTTTTATTTTTGTTTATTTTTAACTTGAACTTGATCATGTTGTCAATTTGTATTTCATGATCACAGCTTTTATTATTAATATAATTTCAAACATTTATTATTTTCCTTTCTGCAAAAGTTTTTTAGCTAAGTACAAACAAAAAAATTTCAACTTTAAAATTTCAGTTGACAGCTTAATTTTCAAATACAACGGACGAGCTTTATTACTTTTGAATTCAAAACCAAACTTTAAATTTTTCAAATAAATATTAAATTAAGTTAAGGCTTTTCAGCCTAACTTTCAAACTTAACGGAAGAGCTTTATTAGCTTTGAATTTTGAGCTTTAAAGCTTTAGAGCTTTTTATTCAGAAACTTCATATCTATACTACTACCCTGACATTCCAAGGAAAGATCTTAAATCTTTCAAAGTTTTAGAAATTGGTAAACCACACATTGCCTCTAGTTTTTTCGGATTTGTTTTTATTCCTTCTAAAGATACTATAAATCCTAGAAATTCGATTTCGGTTTTCAGAAACTCACTTTTGTCTAATTGTATTTTCATATTGGGTTTTTCCAAAGTAATGAAAATAATATTTAAATTTTCAAAATTTTCCTTCCAAAGATGATTATAACTTCTATATAAACGTAGCACCTTTTTCTGATATGTTCTCTAAGAATATCGTCAAGAGCTCCTTGAAATATTGAAAGGGCGTTTTTAAGCCCAAATGGAAGACTAGTAAATTCATATTTTCCGTTATTAACCGAAAATGCCGTTTTCAATATAGTTTTCTTTTAATAATATTTTCTGAAAACCATTTTTCAAATCCATCAAAGAAAACAGTTTATTCTGCCCTAAATGAACTAATACTTCGTTAATGTCCAGTATTCTGTATTTATCGGTTATTGTTACATTATTTAGCTTTCTGTAATCAATAGCTAGTCTATGTTTTTTTTCCCGAAGCAAGTTTTAAAAGTTCTTCTATTTGTTTATCTTTTTAATTTTTTAAGCACAAAGGATGTGGATGCGATTTAGAATAAATTGGGTCTGATGTAGAAGTTCTAATTTCAGCTTTAACAGTTGGGGTTTATGTAAAATTTTCATTTGATTCTGCAATTAAATCCTGACATGTTTTAATAAGATTATTAAGTTTTTTTTTTTTTTAGTTTGCGTGAGATGAGAATTTCTTATGTTAATATTATTAAATGAATTCGTGATATATTGTTTTATTTAAATTTTAAATTTTGTCTTCTCCTTAAGGCTATCGTTTTCTATTATTCCATCAAATGTAATTTTTTTAGGTAAGATATAAAATTTAATTTTAGGAATTGTAGTATTAAATATATTTAAAAAGGAATGGTGCGAAATAAGTATATTTCCACCAATTGAGTTTGCATAGAATGTTGTTTCAAGTAGTATCTATTCATCTAGGTATTGGGGCACTTTGTCCTGGGAATTCTGTGCCAGAAAGAGATAGCAATAGTTTGACATATTGACCTACATTTTTGATTAATGGCCAGGTCCTCCGGAATTAGGGCACCCGAAAGTAGGTTTACTCTTAATAAACAAGTTTGTTTACTTGGTTTAAAGTAATAGGTGCACATGAAAAAGTAGTATAATGCTGTCATTGCTGATCCTGAACAAAAGGCAGATTTGCTGGCTCAAATCTTCGCAGCCAATTCAACACTGCCGGTAACAACAGCGTCTCCTCCGGTCTATTTACCAACAAATTCAAAACTTAAAAAAATTTATTTTCGCCCACGAGTTGTTGCTAAAGTTCTTAAGGGTTTGAATGTTCACAAATCTGCTGGTCCTGACAATATTCCACCAATTGTCCTCCAAAAATGCGCTAACACCCTAGCTGGTCCACTAAGCAAACTTTTTCACATATCTTTTGTTTCTGGAACTTACCCTTCTATATGGAAAGTTGCTTATGTCCAGCCAATCCCAAAAAAAGGTGCCCAGAGCAATCCTGAAAATTATAGACCAATTGCTCTAACATCAGTACTATCAAAGGTTATGGAGTTAATAATTAATTTCCATTTAAAAAGAAATCTGGAGAATAATGATCTCATAAGTGACCATCAATATGGTTTTAGGTCAAATAGATCAACAGGTGACCTGTTGACATTTTTGACTGAAAAATGGGGTCGTTGCTTGGAAAAATATGGCGAGACAAACATAATCGCTCTAGATATATCCAAAGCCTTTGATCGCGTTTGGCATGCCGCGCTACTAAAAAAGCTAGAAGCTTTTGGTTTAGGAAAAATCTTCAATTCATGGATAGAATATTTCCTTTCACACCGTTCAATACAAGTTGTATTGGATGGTTTTACTTCCAAAAATTTTGAAATCAATGCTGGTGTCTCTCAAGGCTCGGTCCTATCACCAACCTTATTTCTAATATTTATCAATGATCTTCTATCCATTACCTCCAATAAAATTCATAGCTTTGCTGATGACAGCACTCTTGATTGCTCTTACCTTTTTGAGAGAGCAGCTGATGCTACCTCAACATTGGTAAACAATGAACGAACCAAAGTTTCAAGTTCCTCAAATAATGATCTCCAAATAATGCAAGATTGGGGAAGCGTGAACAGGGCAAGTTTGAATACTTCTAAAACCCAAAGCTGTTTGTTATCAACCAAGCGAAGCGATCCTTTATTAAACATTTCTTTTGGCAATGTAGGTATTCAAAACTCCGAATCATTAAGAATTTTAGGCATGGAAATAAATGCAAAACTTTCGTGGAACGACCACATTTTTTCGGTCGCAAAAGATGCCGCGAAATGCCTGGGATTCTTAAGTAGGAGTAGGAAATACTTTACACCTCCAAATCTATTACAAATTTATAAAACCTATATTCGGCCGAAACTTGGGTATAACTCTCACATATTTGCTGAAGCTCCCAGCACCGCTCTTCAGTATCTGGATAAGATACAAAAGAGAGCTGTTCGTATAATCAATGATAATAACGTCACAAAAGACTTCACGTCTTTAAGTCACCGCCGTAATGTAGGAGCTGCTTGTCTTTTTTACAAATATCTTCTAGACAATACTTCAAAAGAAATCAAAAACATGATGCCTAAAATCAAACCCTACCGCCGTAACAAAAATTCAAGAAGAATGTCAACTTATACCCCCTGGGTTGCCCATTCAACCCTTAAAAGTCATTTATATTTATGACTAGTAGTAACTTTTCAGCCATAATACTGCGCAAGCAGCTAGGGTGCTTATCCCATTATTTTGGCTACGGGGGGAGGTTGTTTTAGTGTAGTAAAAATCTCACACAACCTGGGGGATTAGGTTACCAGGTGCCTTTTGAAGGTTTTTTCCTCCCTTAGGAAAAAAACAAAAAAAAAAAAGTAAGAAAATAGTTTTTATAAAATTTAAAAATGTATATACCAGCAAACCAGTTTTCTACTTTTTAATTTTCTGATTACATAAGAGAAAAAGATAAACAAATATTTAACCTTTGCAAAAATTTTTTTTTGTTTTTGTTTGAAAGAACGTTAAAATATTAATAAAAAGAATTATAAGAAAACAAAAATATGAAAGAGTGCTTAAAGATTTATAATTTATTAAGATTCGTTTGGATTTAAAAAAAAGTCCAAATTCTTTAAAAGTAAACCAGTTTTTGTGTTTAAAAAAATGTAGTTTTGAATATGCGAATAATAGATAACGGAAAAAAGTAATTCTTGGTACAGAAGATGTGTTGTGTACCTTTATATAAAGAAAGAAAGAAAACAAAAGTTAAAAAGTTATAAAATTTATAAAGTTTATGAAACCAGCTATCATTTGCCGTTTTCAGATTGAAAATATATGTAACAGAACTCTTGTTATAACAATTTAAATATAGGTCTTTTTCCAACTTTGGGGGGCTGTAGCCCCGTAACAGATGGGGCTGTAGCCCCGTAACAGGTGGGGCTACAGAAAAAAATTCTTCTACGAAATTATTTTTTTTGCAAAAACTATCCATGGTTAAAATTTCTTTTCTCTATTTCAAACGGTGTAAAAGTTTTTGTAAACATACGGACGGACGGACGGACGGACGGACGGACAGAGTGAAGCTATATAGGCACATTTTTACAAAATTTTTTGAAAATGTGCTAAAAACATAAATTTAATATTTATTATTAAAGTTTATTTTTTTTTTTTTTTTGTAGATTGTAAAAAATGCATACATAGCGAAAACACAGTTAAAATGCAATTTATAAAGTAAAAAATAAACAAAAATAACTAAATTATAAAATTATGTGAACTTGAAGTGTACTCATATTACATTATATGACTATATTATATTACAAAAAATAATTGCATTTAAGATAAATTGTTGTTATAGAACTATGATTTATCACATTTTCAAAATGTCTAGACTACAATGTTGTTAAAATTTTTATATTAAAGTTAATGTAGGTATTTCATTTATAAATATAGTAAGGGTAAATATTTGAATAATAGTACACTCCAAGTTATCAAGAAGCAACATGGCTAAAAAAATAATTTAAAAAAAATTTATTAATCCAGTCTCTGAAAATCTTCCACGATTTTTAATCGAAAGTGAAAATGTAACGTACATTAAACGATTATACATATACGGCCGGAAAACAAAGTTTGTAATTAGGGCAATACCCGTTAATCGAAATCCAATAGATTGGATTAAAGACGCCATCGAACAAATAATCAAACATGTAACTAGATAGAATAAGATCGGGATAACGTTTTGTGGTGAAAGTTTTTAAGATCGTCCAGCATTCTCAACTTTAAAACTGCAAGCGACTTGAATTTTAACGATATTTGGGATATAATACTGAAAGTTTTTCAGAGTAATTCAGAAGGTATATACACTGTAAAATTGTTTTTAAAGAATATTATTTATTTATATTTTCTTTTATTTGCAGGATTAAGTACAGATAAATTTTGTTTGGACATCACATATATTAAACTACCTACTGGAAGATGAAGAACAAACAAATTTTCAAGCTACAATGAGGAATGCAAGAAAAGAAAAGGAACTATTGCTATCAAAAACACGGATAATTTATGTCTAACTCGTGCAATTATTGTTTCAATAGCCAAAGTTGAAAAATCTGTTAATTATCGGAATATTTTAATATACAGGAGAACTTCAAACTACACTAGCTACAGAATTAACAAAAAGGGCAGGGGTAATTATACCACCAGATGGTTGTGGTATTCCTGAATTGAAAAAATATCAGCAGTATTTAACAAAATACAAAAGAGTTGTCTATAAATATGGAACAAGAGGTAGGGATGTAATATTCAAAGGAACCAATGATGGTAAAAGATTAAATTTGTTACACTACAAACGACATTACAATGTAATCGGCTCTCTCACCACTGCTTTCGTTGCAAGTTATTACTGTGAAGAATGTCACATTCCATAATCTGAACAAAATGCACATAGATGCTCAAAAAGCTGTCCTTGCTGTCAAAAAGAGCCCGCCGGTTCTGGTAAAATAAAAAATATATTGTGCGAAGACTGTAATCGATCTTTTCGAGGTCTTACATGTTTGGAAAATCATAAAGCTTCTACTTCAACCAAAATAATCAAGTGTGAAGAAATTAAAAAATGTAAAAATTGCTTTAAAGTTTTTAAAACAAATAGACATACATGTGGAGAGATTTTTTGCAAAAATTGTCAAAATTTTGTTCCAGATAATCACCTGTGCTACATTCAACAAAACAAAATTGATGAGAAATTCCAAAACTTTTTATATATTTTTTATGATTTATAAACAAGATAAGAAAAAGTTGTATCGAAGGATTTGAAACAGCATTTGTGTGTCATTCAAAAAAGATATGACATCTATATCAATATTGAATCTTTATTCTTTTGCCAAAAATGTAAATTTAGAACAACAATTTTCGAACAAGAAATGATAGTAGATAAATTAATGGAACATATTTTAAAATTGAAAAAAACATTTAAAAATATAATTGTCATTGCACACAATGGTCAAGCATTTGATCATCAGTTTGTTTTAAACTATGTATTAACTAAAACTGATCTTCAGCCAAAACTAATTATGCGAGGGACCAAAATTATACTAATGCTAATAGATAATATAAAATTTATAGATTCTTTGAATTACTTCCCAATGTCTTTGGCAAAGTTACCAAAAGCTTTTGACCTCTCAAAAGAATTAAAAAAAGGTTATTTTCCTCATCTTTTCAACAAGAAAGAAAATGAAAATTATATTGGATGCTTACCACCAATGGAAAACTATAGTCCTGATAAATGATGAATATGATAACTTTGTAAAATGGTATGAAAGAAATAAAAATAGTGAATTCAACTTTCAAAAAAATTTTGTGAGTTACTGCTTAAGTGTTGTCGAAATATCAACCGAATCATATCTTAAATTCAGAAAAATGTTTTTAGAGGAATGCAATGTGGAACCCTTTTTGGAAGCCACTACAATAGCTTCAGCGTGTAACCTTTTATTTCGTAGAAATTTTTTGAAAACTAACACCATAGGTCTTATTCCAAAAAATGGATATAGATTAGTAGATAACCATTGGAAAATATCTCTCCAGTGGTTGATTTGGGAAAAAAACTTGCGACAAATTGATATTCAGTGTGCACTTAATGGTAAAGAAAAAATTATTGGAGTTGTAAAGGTAGATGGATTTTGTGAGCAAACCAACGAAATATTTGAATTTCATGGTTGCTATTACCACGGACATCCAAAATGTTTAACAATTAACCGAGATAAAACTTTATTCAACAGCAATGATGATACATTAAACCAAAGCTATGTGAGAACATTAGCAAAATCACAACATTTAAAATCACTCCGTTACAATTTAATTGAAATGTGGGAATGTGAATTTCAAGAACAAATGAAAATTAATAAAAACATGGATTATTTGCGAAATCATTCATCAATCAATAAAGTATCTTTGAATCCGAGAGATGCATTTTATAGAGGTAGAACAGGAAATATATATTCACACTATAATTGTAAACCTGGAGAAAAAATTAAATATATAGATGTATGTTCTTTATATCCGTATATGTGTAAATGGGGAAAATTTCTTATTGGTCACTCTAAAATTTATGTCGGAAAAGTGGATTGTTCTAAATTAAAAATATGAAGTGAAAAATAAAATATATTGAAGATTTCTTAAATAACGAGGATGGCAAACTGGAATCAACTAAAATAAACAAAAACCCAGGAAAAAGATCTTTAGCTAAATTAATTTTAAATTCATTCTGGGGTAAATTTGGACAAAAAGAAAATCAACAAAAAACTAAAATTATAAATAAAAGCTTTGAATTATATGATATGTTGACAGATCCAGCTATTGAAGTCAATCATATTTTTCCAATTAATGAATATAACATCGTAGTAAACTGGCAACATAAAGAGGAAGCAGTTGAACCATTGCCAACTGTCAATGTATGTATAGCAGCTTTGGTAAAAGCGTTCTTTATTATGACACCGACTCTGTTTTGTATGTAAGCCGGGAAGGAGAATATGATCCTCCAACAGGAGAATTTATTAGAGACATGACAGATGAACTAGAATGCTATGGTTTGTAAAGTTATATAACTGAATTTGTGAGTGGGGGTCCTAAGAACTACGCAAAGAACATAAAGTGTTAACTGTTCAAGAAACAAAAAATATCAACCAAAATCAGAAAAACGAAAATTCAATGAAGATGGTTTTCAGTTCAGTTCAGTTCAGTTCAGTTACCTATTATTATAAGAGACAAAGGATACAATAAAATATGTGTTTGTATTTGTTTGTACATATATATTAATTTAAAACAATAAAGAATTTTTTTATTTATCCATGTATTATGATTGTTATCAAATCCAAGCCATTTTACGTATACTTTCTATCCTTGTTTTTTAATAATCTTCCAACAAGGTAGGTATCTGGGTATTTTACAGTTGTAAGCTTAGCTTGATAAAATCCTCCAGAAATTATAGTGTCAGTGTAGTCTGATAATTGATATGTAACAGGATAAGTATTATTGATCTTTTAAATTTTTAATATTTCGGATGACCAGTTCGGCTGATAACCTTTTTCGAAATGACCTTTATATTTACTTATTCTTACAAAATTTCCAACCTTATATTTATTTTTATACCCGTATGACTATATAGTCAAAGGGTATAATAAATTTGCCATTACGTTTGTGACGCAGAGAAGGAGGGGGGGTAGATATAGGCTCAAGTGTATGGATCGGATCAGAATCGAAAAATAAATCGATTTAGCTATGTATGTCCGTCCGTCTGTCCGTCCGTCTGTCCGTCCGTCCGTCCGTCTGTCCGTCTGTCCGTCCGCACGATAACTCAAAAACTAAAGGAGCTAGGATCTTGAAATTTTCGCAAATTCGTTTTTTTGCAATAGCCGTCATCGCTATTTAAATCCAGACATTTTGGTCCATGGGTTCGGGTAGCTGCCATACAACTTCTTTTTTTATATGAGCATTACTCTGTACCTATTACAGCTGCGTGTCTGAAATTTTGCCAAAAGTAGTTTAGTTTTATGGCCAAAGTTTCTGCAAAATTTGGTTGGTCTAGTGGAGTGGGTTCGAGTAGCTGCCATACAACTTCTTATTTTATATGAGCATTACTCTCCACCTAATGAAGCTGGGTGTCTGAATTTTTGCCAACAATTGTTTTGTGTAATGGCCAAAGTTTGTGCAAAATTTGGTTGGTCTGCTGCAGAGGGTTCGAGTAGCTGCCATACAACTCCTTATTTTATAGGAGCATTACTCTCCACCTAATGAAGCTGGGTGTCTGAATTTTTGCCAAAAATTGTTTAGTGTAATGGCCAAAGTTTCTGCAAAATTTGGTTGGTCTACGACAGAGGGTTCGAGTAGCTGCCATACAACTCTTTATTTTATATGAGTATTCCACTACATTTAATAAAGCCAAAAGTAATTAACCGGATGATATAATGTATATGTTACGGTCATACGGGTATCCCAGAGTTGACACAGTTTACTCTACTACACTCTTCCTCGTTTTGGATAATTTTAGGTTCAGTATACACATTCCTTATATTCTTTTAATAGTGTTTGTATAATAGGTAACCAATTATAATTCCCGTTTAAACTAAATTTTTTCGACATCGAATTTTTTAATGTGCGGTTGAATCGTTCAACAATTGATGACAACAATTGACAATTTTAATTCATTAAATGTATGATAATGATTGATTGATTTTTCTTTCATATAATTTTGAAATTGTGAATTAAAAAATTCCTTACCCTGATCAGAGTGAATGTTTTTTGGTATAACTTTAGCTCTACTAATAATCGATTTTAAGGCATTTAAAACATTTTCAGCATTTTTTGTTTTCACAGATTCAGCATAGGCATATTTGGAAAAAGTGTCAATGACTGTCAACATATATTTATTTATAACCTTCATTAAACTTTGCATATGGTAACATTTCTACTAAATCAATTTGCCATGTGCCATTTAAACCCTTTTGTTTGAATTTTCTTCTAAGAAATTTACGTCTTGCCTGTCTATAGATTTCAGCCACTATTTGAGCTCTTGACATTTTGTTTTAAAAATGTTAAAGGAAATGATATTATAATTATTACTGATTAAGTTTAATTTGCTTTTATACTTTTCTACATGAGTATATAACTGGGCTTTTATTTTCAATTTTATTTCATTTCCATTTTGACTATTAGTAACAACTCAATAAAATGCAGCATGATTCTACAACATATCCGTTTCATGAAACTGATTATGTAAATACAGAATGCCAGATACAAGAGAATGAAATTACTTCCACCATAGACGATGAAGAATTAACAGAAACGGAGGAATTTATACCTCCCTTTCACATAGTTGAATCGGAAGATGAAGAAGAAGAAGTGAAAGAAGAAATTGCTGAAGATGAGGAAGGAGTTCCATTTAATGAAATTTGGGATATAAATAATCAGTAGGGAGATCCTGACTACTTTGCAGATATTTTTAGAAATAATTTTTAGTCTGTTTAAATAACTATATAAATAAAAATAAAAATTAGTTATATTATTCATTGTGATTTATTTTATTTATTTATGGAGATATACATTGTACATTAAAACGCTGCATTGGTATATAAATTTCTTTCTGTAACCTTAATACTTTTTGTTCATCACATAATTTCAGATATTCTGCAACATATTCTTTTACATTTAACTCAGCAGATTTATACTGTGTCATCACTGCTTGAATAAAATCGTTTAAATTGTAAAACAGTTCTGCTTCTTCTCTGTTAATACTTATGCTTTGTCCATTCACAGATCTTAACCCATGATGTAAGCTCTCTTTTATGTCTTTTATCATCTGCATATCGAGTTTTGCGTTAAATTGATAATAAAATATAGTCCATTCGTGATATTTTAAGACAATCTCTCTTTTACCAATACGATGAAATATGCATGAAGCTTCAAACGTCTTACAGTCCAATCCAACAGAAATTTTTAATGTGTGACTTTTATTGAGGAAATATGTATAGCTTAGCAATAAATTATAACTCTGACCTAATGCCTCCATTTCTCTAATTTTACTAACATTTATTTATAGTGTTTTAATACTTATACGTTTTAGGAACACAAGCTTGTAACGACTTGTATTTTCCAAAAAGCTTTTGAAAGGTATTTATAATTAATTTGTCGTTTTCTACATGATTACCTATATTAAATTTTTTTAAAAAGGTATTCATACTATAACCGCAACATCTATACCATGAATAAGTACAACAATACTGTCCACAGACATCTGAATAATTGATTTGTAATTGTTTTTCATTAAAAACTACACATTGATTTTTAAGGTAACTTCAAATTTCTAATTTATCAGGTTTTCTGCCAAAAGAATCAAAATATTCGATACAACCATGTTTAGGAATATAAAAAACCAATCAATGTGTTCCTGGATATTTTGCTTTATCTGTGTTTACAATTGAAAAAGTTTGTTTTTTAATTGTTTTGGGAAGTTGATCAAAAGCAAAAACTCCTTTAAAAATTTTACTCGTTTGTTTGTTACATCTCAACACGTTATTTATCTCCAGTGTTCATTAATCAAATTGACTCAAGTCATATACCTTGGTTGCTTCTTTTATGTAGTTCGATAAATACTCTTATTTAATTTTTTTATTTGTTATAATAACATCAAATTTTTCTAGTATTTGACAGAGCTCTTTCACAAACTTTTTACAAGGTTCTTTGATACCAACTATACAAATATCTTTTACAAATAAGGTATTATTATCATCGCAACAAAACGTTACATCCAGTAGTGCACAAGACAGCGACATTTTGTCAATTATTAAAATTCATTTTTATGTGTGGTATTTATAGATTTGTAAATATATTTCGGTTTTTATCAATTTGTAAGCTTGCACCAAATTCTCCATAAACAATAGGGGTTAGTGTAGATGGAAGTGGTTTTGATAACCTTGCCTCAATTCTAACTGTACCCTGATTTAATAAACCTTGGCACACTTCATTTCCTGATGCATCTGAAGTTAAATCAAAAGCTAACATGAAAAATCCATTACTAAACATAGACTTTGTTATCTGATGACCTTTATCATTGTGGTAAATTCCAGTACCAGAAAATAGTGTACTGTATGCTCTTGTGTAGTAATTATTTTCATCCGAAAAACTGGTGTCAATTGCTGAATTAGGTATTTGAACTCCATTTACGTTTAAAACAAATTGTGAAATATCAAAATGTTTAAAATTGTATGGGTTTTTTGATCTTTTTCCAGAATAACCTATATTTTCTGTCATACAAAATATTATTGAATTTGGTAACAGACCAATGAAAACATTATCAAGTAATATCGATGAATTATTCTGTGGAATGGTAAAACTTTTTACCTCTACACGTTTGTAATTGTACTTGGCATTAGTTTTATCTAATACAGCATTGTGTGCTAATAGTACACTTGGATTAATAGTTACATGTCTCATAAATAAAGTAGCTTCTAAAATTTTTAGTTGAGATTCGTCAGAATCATCGGCAAAAAAGTAAAAGACTGGCTTTGCAAGTGTTAAAAGAATTCGAATATCAACATTGTTTATGTTGAGTGTAGGTTGATTGAACATGCCTAAATGTAGTTTCCCCATAAGTTCTACTACATTGCCATTTCGGTATAATTTTTGACGTTCTTTTGAACCACTATTATCAGGTTTTCCTATATTTGGTTTATCGAGACCCCATCCTGCACATTCCAAATCTGTACCAGAATTTAATAATGATTCAA
Source organism: Dolichopus griseipennis (assembly GCA_963082915.1). Classification (NCBI taxonomy): domain Eukaryota; kingdom Metazoa; phylum Arthropoda; class Insecta; order Diptera; family Dolichopodidae; genus Dolichopus; species Dolichopus griseipennis. The sequence continues at coordinate 129,832,008 of OY720443.1, read as the reverse complement.
TATAAGCTCTATAATGGTAATTTCCATCAGATGGAGATATATTCTTTCCCTTTAACTGAACCTTACATTGTTTTATTAATGAATGTAAAATATTATTGACTACACTCGGTTATTGAATTAATTTGCCTTCAGTGTTTTTATCATTATTCCATTGAGTTCCATCTTTTTTTTAAATTTGTACTTTTAATTTCAGATATGCAGAAGAAAGATCCCTGTATGTGTCCCCATGACCTAATGAAACAAATTCTATGACTGATGAATCCAAAGAAGCAATAGGGTTGTAGGAAACTTCTTCAGATCGTAATATACTCGATTGAATAGGTTGTGTTCTAAAAATATCCAACTCAGATTTCATATATTCAATCATAATTAACCAAAAATATCTTTTTGCTTTTTTTTGTTACTCACTTTGCGTCGCTTTGACGTAAAATAATTTAAATTATTGAGTGGTCTTTTTATAGGTTTTCTTCTTTTAATTTTCCCTTGTCCATACATTTCATTGAGTTTTTGAACTGCACCCCGTCTTACATTTTTAATTATCTCTTTACTTCGATCTTGTACAACTTCTTTTAAACTTGCACCTGTTGCAATATCAGACAATTCATTAATACCAGAGTTAATAACCTCCTTTTTTAGTATATTAGCTCCAGACGTAAATATTGGTTTTAAATATCTGAAAAGTCCACCGAAAAAGCTTCCTAATCCTCGCCCCCTTTGTTAAAGTACAACAGAATGCAACAAGGGTCCAATATCGTCAAAACCTTTTCCTGATTGAACTAAATAATATTTATAGTATGCTCTCTCCATAATGTTTAAATAAATAATATATAATGTTTTAAATTCCTTTTATTTATACTTTTTTGAAATGCAATACAACTTTTGTGGGAATACTACTTCCGGAAAAATTTATTTTATAACCATATTTATCATATAATAATATCGAAATACTATCAAATCATTTTTCCACATTGCAATATTGAATATTGTTATATTCCTTCACTATGTCTGTAAAAGTGTTCTCTATGTTTATAGTTCTTAAACATCTTACATCTTTTCCACCTACATTCTGTGGTTTAATAATATCAGTATATATAAAAAGCATATCAGGTTTTCCTATAGGAAATAAACCTAAACTATTAATTAAAAGTTTGTAAGCTTCAAGTACTCGAGGTTTATGTTGTTTAAGCTCCGTCTTTGTCTTGAGTAATACTTGCTGAAAACATGTTTTTAAAAGTGACTTTAAAGTATATGCGAATTCTGTTCTGATCTTAATATCTACCTTTGGTTTACTTAAACAGATAGTAGTATAGGTCAAATTCGTAGAAAATTCATCCTTTTTATCTGATGCACTGTAGTTTTTATCATCATTCAAAAAGTTAAAAATTCCCCAAATCAACTGCCGCACAACTTCGTTCCTAGAATACCAGGAAATGGTCGTACAATTTGAATTAATGTTGGTATTAAAAATATCTTCCAGTCGCATAACATTTGTGTTGAATTCTATGGTATGTATGTAGATCATACACCAAGCATATCGTTTTTCATACCTGAGATATAAATTTCAATAATTTTATTTTATTTTATTTTGAACCAAAACAAGGTTTTTACAAAAAATTCTTATAGCTAAAACTTAAAATTAACATGAAATTTGATTACAAAACATAAATTTACATACATAAAAATCAAAAGTTTATTTATTTATTTTTTTTTGTTGATTGTAAAAAATGCATACATAGCGAAAACACAGTTAAAATAAATTTACAAAGTAAAAAAAAAAAAAAAAAATAACTAAATTATAGAATTATAAAATTATGTGAACTTGAAGTGTAATATGAGTATAATATATTGAAGGTTAAAATTATTGTCGTAGGTCATTAAGAAATTTTAATTTTAATTTACGTTTAAAAGTGTATCTAGAAATTTGTGTTGAAAAAAGATGGTACTGTGTTTATTGAATGTAATAAATTTGTGTACCTTTATCCCACTCTTCACCGTAAACATTTGGTATAAAGTTATTAACATATATTTCAGAAATACCGACTTTCCAATTTGAATCAATCATTTATTTATCCATTTTATTTGTAAAAAAGGACAATGTATTTTCAGGGTAATAATTCATGGATGAATCGCTTAGTAAAGTGACGTAAAATTCATCATTTACTTGTATGTTGTCCATGAGGTTGTTAATTTATTTTTTCGTATTGGAAAATTAAGTTCTGTTTGAGTATTACCTGCTACTGACCGTAAAACACGTCTTGCTGAACTATTTAACTCTTTGCTATTTATAGCTTTTTCTTTCTTCGTTGGTGGGCTTGGGCTGTCTAAAAAAACTGATATTATGTCTCCTGTATCAGTTTCAAAAATTTGTACATTTTTATTTCTTATAGATTTTCTTTTTCTTAGACATTCTCCAGCTGAAGCAGCAGACAATGCTTTTTTAAAAACTTTTTCTTCCATTTCGTCATCGAATACTTCCTCAACTTCTTTTTCATATACATCTTCTTGAGGAAAAGCTTGTGTTGCAGCATCCTTATATACAGGAACATTTGATTGAGTTTCTACATCTACATACATAGGTTTTGCACGAGTTTGAGTATTTGTTTCTGTAATTTTTACTTGCTCCTCTTTATTTGGAGGAAGAACTCTATTTTTGTTTCTGACTTTAAATAGATTTTGACGATATTAATACCATTTTTGTGTATCTGTCAGGTGTTTATTTAACAAAATTTTTTTCATAGCTTTACCAATTCATTCACTTCTACGTCTGCATTTTGTTTCATTTTCTTATAAACTTCTGGTTTTAGTATAATCATTTTGTTAAATGTTGTATTATTCATTTTATAAAATTTCCTATTATTCCTGAAAGTAGTGCACCAAGAAGTGTAGGTAAAAATCCACCTCGTTGAATAATGATTTTCATTTTGCTATTTATAGATTTTTTACGGCAAATAAGTGATCTCAATTCATTTTTATATTTTCGTAATTGAGTTGTTGCTTTTTTACTCAGATTACAATTGCCTTTTAAAATATTTAAAGCAATTTCACAAAAAATTTTTATTACTTCGGCATCACAATGTTTTATTATTACTTTTTGAAATTTTGGTTTAGAACTTTTTAATAGATGCAATATGTGTCGATTGGTTTTCAAACGTTTCATATTCTCCCCCAAATTGTTCTAATTGATCTCTTGTACAAAAGCAGAAATTTTTACAAATATATCACTTCTTAATCGAAATATATCATTAATGTCTTGAGTAAGATCTATTAATATATACCCTATTATATATATGGGTCTGACTTAATTATATACTTTTTCAAATGCTTTGATTTGATTTGGATAAATCTGACGACCTAAAGGTAATATCTGTGATTTAACTCTTGGATTTTTAAAAAGAACTAGATATTTACAGTTAAGTGAATTATCTCTTGAAAATTTACCTTGATGAAATATATTTTGAGTTACAAATATTACAGACAAATTCCTATGATGTGAACCCCTAGTAAATAAATCACACAGACTTATCATGAGAATTTATCATCATATCATCGATTACAATCTACAAAGGTTCTTGATTATCATTAAAATCTGGTATAGTTGCACTATATTCAACATCTTTCATATATTGTGGAACAGCATTTTTGTCTGGATTACACCAAACAATTCTAATAATTTCTGGTTGTATATTTTCTTTTTTATATTTAATTAAATTATGAATAAAAGTTGTTTTATCACAACATGATGGTCCTGCCACCATAATAGTAAATGGGTAAAACAACATAGTTGTATTAGTGAAGACTAATATTACTAACCTATATTTATATAAAAACTATTTTTAAAAATGAATATAAATAGAACTTTGAATAATGAAAAGGTAATTCCACCAATAACCTTCAACATGGTTAAACAAGTTTTAGAGTTCATCTTCAAATTTTATTAGGAAATGATAAACAAAATTTCATAAAAGAACTAGCCATACTTGAAAAAGGAAGTTTAATTCCGACTGTATATCACTTTAAACTACCATATCCTGCAGAAGAACTTAGTCAAGAAGTCAGATATACCAATCAGTATTACGAAAATAAAATAAATGGACTTAAATGGGGTATTGGTTTAGTTGAATATTTAGATGTAAAATGTATAATAAAACATTATTTAGAACCAGCTGAAAAAATTTATGTTAAAGGAGAACAAAAAAAACTTTTCCTTCAAAAGGACATTGACAGTGCCAAAATAGAAGATCTAAGCAGATTTTTGCTGCCATTAGAAAAGATTACCTTAAAACATCATGTCCTATACATTTATCAAACCACAATTTTAGATGTGCAGTTAAAAATTGTTTTAACGTATATATGTATCTTTTAAAAGAAAAAATTCTAAACTAAGGCCTTCACACATGCAATATGAAATTAAATAATAAAAGTAAAAAAGTTCACTTCAACACAAATATAGAAATTCAAGTCATGCATGTATGGGACTATGCCTACAGAGCTGCTCGCAAAGGTCTTTGGCAACAATACGCATGTGATAGAGTAGATTTCAAAGACCAATTGGAAATGTTGGTATCATTATTTCTAGATTTTTAACATCTGATCATCGCAAAATTGTTAAAGCTTTTTCAGTTAAATAAAAATTATTTAAACATATTAACTCATCTGTTTTATTTTTTACTATAGGTACCAAAAGCAATTAACCTGTTTTTATTTTTCATTCTCACAGCAAGGTTATATATGTAGATTAGACATAGCAGTAAGTATAAATGTTCAGTATCAGGCAATCTTACTACATAATTATTAATTGAACTTTTCTTTATTTCTTTATATAAAGGTACACAACAAATCTTCTGTACCAAGAGTTACTTTTTTCTCGTTATCTATTATTCGCATATTCAAAACTACATTTTTTTAAACACAAAAACTTTTTTAATTTTAAAGAATTTGCACTTTTTTTAAATTCAAACGAATCTTAATAAATTATAAATCTTTAACCACTCTTCCATATTTTTGTTTTCTTATAAATCTTTTTATTAATATTTTAACGTTATTTCAAACAAAAACAAAAAAATTTTTTTCGAAGGTTAAATATTTTTTTATCTTTTTCTTTTATGTAATCAGAAAATTAAAAAGTAGAAAACTGGTTAGCACTTATTTTTTTTTTCTTTATTCCAAAAGATTAAAGATTGTTGACCTTTAAATTTGTTTTTTATTTTACCCTTCCAATTTTATAAAAACATATTTTCTTACTACTTTTTCATGTGCACCTATTACTTTAAACCAAGTAAACAAACTTGTTTATTAAGAGTTAACCTACTTTCGGGTGCCCTACTTCCGGAGGACCTGAATATTAATCAAAAATGTAGGTCAATATGTCAAACTATTGCCATCTTTTTCTGGCACAGAATTCCCAGGACAAAGTGCCCCAATACCTACTTATTCAAAATTTCAAAATTTTTCATTTCTTCGCTTAAAAACTATTTAATGTAAAAAATCTGACGAGATAATATGTGGCTGGTTATTATTTGAGTTACTGCTTTCATCTTCTGTATTAATTTTTTGCTACTTCTGTGTGTAAAACTTTTTGTGTTTGGTTTGTTGTCCGTTTTGCAATTTTGGTCTTTTCAAGTTCCGAAAGTTAGCGCCATGCGAGTATTGTGTCCTATTTAAATTTTCAACAGCATTTCGTGGATTAGCATTAAAATTTTGTTTTGATTTTTGTTTTGGAAATTATTTTGAAAGGCAGGTTTTGTACATTGAAAATTATTTTGATAAGTGGGTCTGTAAGAAGATTTTGAATATTGATTATTATTATAATGATATTGTGAGGAGAAATTTCTATTATTATTATTTGTCGGAATGAATTTATTTTGATTGTTTCCTCTTGGTGATTGATATGTTGGATATTGTTCTCTTATTAACATTCTTTGATTATGATTTGGAAGGGTATTCATGTTTTCTATTGACAAACATGTGTAAAGAGCTTCTGGCAAAGTCTGTGGTTTACTCACATTTAATAATTTTAGTAATTCTTCTTTAAGTCACCTCATAAATGTATTTAATGCTAAAGTCACCTCATTGGTCATAGCTTGAAGGGCTTAATCAGTAAAATCTGCTAATGAAACCCTGTTCAGAATTAAAGAAATTATTTTTTATTTTTTTAAGTCAGTGTTGACATTTGATTATTTAAAATATCAAAATCTCTTTTATCTGCATAATACAGATTTAAACATTCGATAATTTGTTTCCAATCTAATTGAGTGTTGTGTGGTTCCAACACGAAATTAGTATCCCATCATATCTTATTTCGAATATGGTTTAATATTCCAGTGTACTGCTGTGTTCCATCGAAATAAATATACATTTCAAGTAACCGTTCTACACTTTTTTTCCACGAGCTAAATTCACTGGTTTTCCCTAAAATTTTTCCAGGCCCTTTATTACATCTGGAATTCAATCAGTTATATCCATTAGTGATCTTCATTAAAGTTTTGATCAATTATTTGAGATTGGCTTTGTTGAGTTTCAATATTTCTTCGTTTTTCGCTTGATATCATTTCAGCTATAATCGTTTTTAATTGGAAAGTGTCTATATCAATAATTATTGGGGGAGGTACTTTATTTTTTTTCATTATTAGTACCATAATTTTTGGACGTTGTTGGGACGTTCACGAGAGGTGAAGGTCTTATTATTGGTGGAGTGACTATTGAGATTTTTTAAATTGAAAAAGAAAGAGAAAGACGACTTAATAAAAGATGATCTTTCCAAAAAGAAACAAAAATAATAAATTTATTTGGACTAAATTAGAATATTTTGTAGAAAGAATTGCTTTTAACCCATTTAACAAGAAATTATTTTAATTTTAAAATTTTATAATTATTTAAAACGAGGAAGAGTGTAGTAGAGTAGACTGTGTCAACTCTGGGATACCCGTATGACCGTAACATATACATTATATCATCCGGTTAATTACTTTTGACAAAATTTCAAACATTCAGCTTTATTAGGTGTAGAGTAATGCTCATATAAAAGAAGGAGTTGTATGGCAGCTACTCGAACCCTTTGCAGTAGACCAACCAAATTTTGCAGTAACTTTGGCCATTACACTAAACTATTTTTGGCAAAATTTCAGACACCCAGCTTCATTTAGTGTAGTGTAATCCTCATATAAAAGAAGGAGTTGTATGGCAGCTACTCGAACCCTCAGCAGTAGACCAACTAAATTTTGCAGTAACTTTGGCCATTACACTAAACTATTTTTTGCAAAATTTCAGACACCCAGCTTCATCAGGTGTAGTGTAAAGCTCATATAAAAGAAGGAGTTGTATGGCAGCTACTCGAACCCTCTGCAGTAGACCAACCAAATTTTGCAGTAACTTTGGCCATTATACTAAACTACTTTTGGCAAAATTTCAGACACGCAGCTTCCATAGGTATAGAGTAATGCTCATATAAAATTAGAAGTTCTATGGCAGGTACTCGAACCCGTGGACCAAAATGGCTGAATTTCAAACTCGATTCCGTTTTTTGCATAAAAACGAATTTGTGAAAATTTCATAATCCTAGCTCCTTTACTTTTTGAGTTATCGTGATGACGGACGGACAGACGGACGGACGGACAGACGGACGGACATACATAGCTAAATCGATTTATTTTTCGATTCTGATCCGATCCATACACTTGAGTCTATATCTACCCCCCCTCCTTCTCTGCGTCACAAACGTAATGGCAAATTTATTATACCCTTGGACTATATAGTCATACGGGTATAAAAATTTTAATATTGTTTTTGCAAAATTCTGTTATTATAAATATTAATAAAAAAAAATTATTTAAAATATAACAAATAATATAAAAAAAAAATTATTTTAATTGAACCTAAGGCAGCTTTACCTTAGGTAAATTATGGTTTTCTTTTTTATTTCACAGTTTTATTTATAAAAACTAATGTATATATAATTTTTAATTTATGGGTCCAATTTTAATTAATTTGTTCTTTTTAATGTTAAGTTTTAAATTTAAATCTTTACTTTATTTTTAAAGAATTTTTTATTGCACGTTTCTCATACCAGCCTTTTTAGATAAACTAAGTGGGCGGAAAAATCCTCTGTACCAGAGCTATATAACTCTAAATTTTTTACTTCGAACATGGAAAAAGTTCAAACAAAAAATTTTACTAAAGTTATATAAAATTTTTTTTATTTATTATTTGAGATCTCAAAAGATATATATGTTTTTTTTTTATTTTCTTTTTCTTTTTCTTGTTATACCCTACAGCTATGAAATAGGAAAAGAGTATATTAACTTTGGTATGGTGTTTGTAACCACCTATAGGAATCGAGCTATATATGGAAAAGTATATATATTTGTGATCAGCGTGACCTCCTGAGTCGATATAGCCATGTTCGTTTATCCGTCCATAGGCACGATAACTCAAAAACCAATAGAGCTTTTAACTGTAGTTTACCTTTCTGGAAAATAAAATGCTAAAGAAAAAGCAATTAACTAAAATCATTCTATGGGCAAACATATAAAAAAAATAAGGATTACTCAACATCTAATGGCGATACCTTCATGAAATTTGTGCTGTAGGTTACTAGTAAAAAGACTATGGCGGGATTGCGTGCGGTCGAGATCGAACCATTGGTTCGGATCCTAGAAGTTTTGATCGAATTTAGGCCAAAGAAGTATTATTCCAAAAAAAATGAAGACAGAACTTTCAAATTTGGTATCAGTGTGCCTCTTCCTATGTCCATAGAGTTCTTGAAATTTAGGAACAATTGGAGTAGTGGATCGGGGACCATCTACACAGTTTTGAAGACCTTAAAGCATATCATTGAAATTAATAAAAAAATTATTTTAAAATTAAGATAAATAGTTCCAATTGTGTACAAGGGTTCACTAGTATTAAAGGAATAGCGCATACAGGCGAAACCCGACCATTTCCTACTATTAACACTATTTTCTACATGTTCCCTTAATTTGATCAGTTGGAGTGGTGGCTCAGGTAACTCTCTTAGACCTCCTAAGGTTTAAAGGCTTATCGTCCAAATTAATAAAAATAGTTACTTAAAATTAAGATAGAACGTTCCAATTGTGTACAAGAGTTAATAAGTATGACGGGGACTGCATATGGGAGAAATTGTACCATGGTTTCGGGTTCTGGAACCTTTGAAAATTTTAAAGGCTAACAAACATATATCTTAAAAACACCATAACTCAAAAATTAATGATGCTATTTTGATGAAATTTAAATTCTAGGTTACTAGTAATAAAAGTACCATGGGAATTGGTTCTGGTCGAGTTCGGACAATGAGCTCGGATTATAGAAGCTTTTGTTCGAATTGAGGCCAAACTAGTATAATTTCGAAATCAAAGAAGATAGATCCTTATATTTGGGTCACAGTTGTTTCTTCTTATTTGTTTTGTGTACGTGAAATTTTGGATGAATTGGAATAGCGGTTTGCGTACCACCCCCACTACTCCCAAGACCTTAAAGCATATATTCGAAATTAATAAAGATAGAAACTTCAAATTTGATACACTATTTCCTATTTCTTTTCTTTTTTATCACTTATATTTTTTTGAAAGGCTAAGAATTTTACTATAAAATATATTATGTATTATATTTTACAGTTTAAAAACAAAATATTTTTTTAATAAACGACGAAATTTTTTTTTTTTAGTTTTATTATATCATATCTACATTTTATTGAGTTAATACCATAGGTAATATATAATTAAGAAATTGTGTACAATAATTTAGTTGTAAAATTTATTTTTGTATTTAAATGAATTATATGAGATGTTCTAAATTTGTTTTTGTATTTTAGAAATACATTTATCGCATATTTTGGTTATTAAGAAAAAACTAATGAAAGCATTAATGGTTTTAATTAACCTTGAAAAACTTCAAATTATATAAACTTTTATATTTATATTGTTCCCGGCGGATTGGGGCTTAGAAACATCCGCAGTAAGGAATGCTTGGGGTACGAGTCCTCTAAAATCCAACGAAAATCCAGAAGCGACTGATCCAGAATGGACGGCTCTCTGGTCTTCGTCGGTTCCACAAAGAGGCGGCAGTTAAAATACCTGGTAGTAGGTATAAAATACAAAATATAAAAATATAAAATAATTAACACAAATAAAGATAAAAATATGGTAGGGATATCTACCAAAATGTCGGCAGAGACCACGGCTGCCGGCGAGGGCTTGGCTAATTCCACAAAGGGATTAGTTAAGTCGCCAGTGGTTAAAAATGTATCTACGTTCAACGCAGCCGACCCTTTTAAAAAGGGCGGTTTAGTGGGAAGATCACCACCTGTAGTTAAAAATAAATAAAACCAGTGACAAAGCGGGAATCCAGGCTAATGTCACTAGAAATATTACTGGTTCGAATTTAATAAAAATTATGTCTAACGATGACGGTCAGAATAAACCCCTAGACGTGGGTATTACAGTAGAGAAACAGTTTCATTTAAGAATAAGTGAACTAGAGAAGATGTGTAGCGACTTAATGAGTCAGATTCACACTCTAACCGAAGAAAATAAAATGCTAAAGAAAAAGCAATTAACTAAAAGTGCAGTAGAATACTGTACAGATGAAGAAGAACTAACTCGGGAAACCGAGTGGATTGTTAAACGTACAGGGAAAAAAAGAAAAGCGGAGCACTCACCGGAAATACACAAAGAAAATAGTGTAGAAAAATGAAAGGTGATTAAACCAAAAATTTCAATTGATAAACCCATCTTTACAAGAAAAAACAAACCTCCTCCGGTTATCTTAAGTAATGTTGTAGAATACCCCAAAGTTAATAAAATACTGAAAGATGTACAAATTAACTATAAAATAAATATGATGAATAACCATCAACTGAAGATTAATGTTGAAAAAGAAGGGGAATACAGACAACTAACAAAGATTATAAATGAAGCTAATTTAGAATGGCATACTTATGAAACCAAGTTGACCAGGCCAATTAAAGTTATGGCTAGGAACTTGCATCCTTCATGCGATCCTGAAGATATAAAGCAAGAGCTTAAATGTAAGGGTTTTAAAATCATTGAAGTTGTAAACAAAAGAAAAAAAATTAAAAAGAATGAGGAAGAAACTATAGTTAAACTACCTCTTTTTATGTTAACATTTGAAAATACTGAGGACATCGATAAGATTTATAAAATAGAGTTTATTCAGCATATGAGAGTGAAAATTGAAGCTCTGAAAAAAACAAATCTGATTCCTCAGTGTAAAAAATGTCAAAGATATGGTCACACACAAAAATTTTGCCAGCGTCTAGCTAAATGTGTAAAATGTGCAGGGTCACATCTATCAACGAATTGTGACAAAGACAAAAAGGTTACCCCGAAGTGTGCTAACTGCCTTGAGGCACACCCTGCAAACTATAGGGGGTGCGTAGTTGCAAAAGAATTACAAAAGAGAAAAAAAAAAGTAATCCAAAAAATAACAAAGAAGGTGCGTCGAATTCACCTAACCCTAAACCTAGAAACTTAAATCCTAGCAGGGTCATCGACGGTTTATCGTATGCCCAAGTATCACAAAATAGAGCAAAAGAACCTTTTAGTGCAACAAAACAGAACAATGTAGCATTAGAAAAATCAGCTGAAAAAATAATAAAACGCACTAACGTTAGGAATATAACTCATAGTACAAATAGCATTCATAAACCTAACACTAAAGCTGATAATAACATTTTAATGCAGATGATGCAAAATTTGTTAAATTCAATGAACGGTATCTCTAAAAGAATAACTAATTTAGAAAACAATTCTAGCAAAAGCTATAGTGGTACTCCGAGAAAATTTCTAAATAATGGCCCAAAATAAAATTAGTATTGCTACATGGAACGCAAACGGCGTACTAAATAAAAAACTAGAATTAGAGCTATTTCTAAAAACCAAAAACATTGATGTGTGTCTCCTATCAGAAACTCATATGACAAGACAGTCAAAACTAAAAATAATAGGTTTCACATGTTATAATGCGACACACCCTAGTAATAAACCGCGAGGAGGTAGTGCAATTTTGGTGAAAAACTTTTTACTACATCACGAAGAGTGTAAAATAGAAACTGATGAATTTCAACTTTCAGTAATACGTATTAAATCCCTTAAACAGGATTTAAACATTGGGGCTTTATATTGCCCTCCTAATTACAATTTAAAGAATATGATCCTTAAAGACCTCTTGAACCGGCTTGGGGATAGGTTCATCCTAGGAGGTGACTACAATGCCAAACATATCGATTGGGGTTCAAGACTTACCTCAACAAGAGGAAGAGAGCTAAGGAAAGCTATTAGAGAGTTGGGTTGCTATTTTCATTCTACAGGCGAACCAACTTATTGGCCTACTGATACAAAAAAAACTCCTGATCTACTGGATTTCTTCATAACAAAAAAAATATCTCCAAATTTTATTAGCCTAGAAAATAATGAGGATTTAGACTCAGACCATTCGGATGTCGTACTAAACCTGCATGAAAAATTGTTAAGAAACAAAATAAGCCTACACTTGTTAATAAATCAACAAATTGGTTCAACTTTAAACAAGAGATAGAAAATAATATAAATTTAAGGGTTAAAATAACAACTAAAGATGAAATATTTAGAAAATTGAAAATCTTAATAAAATTGTCCAAAATGCTGCATGGAATAATACAAAAGAATGTAAATACATGACAGCAGGACCTAATTATCCTAGAGATATATTAAATGCGATTAAACTAAAGAGAAGAGCTAGACGAAGATGGCATGAAACACGTGACCCAGTTGATAAAACTGTGTTGAATAGAATAACGCAAAATCTTAAAAGAAGAATTCTTGAAATAAAAAGCAAATCATATGAAAAATATGTTGAGAATTTATCAGCTAAATAAGAAAGAAATTACTCTTTGTGGAAAGCAACAAAGAGTTTGAAAAAACCTGTAGTGCCAGTCCCACCAATTCGGAAAATGGATGGTAAATGGGCAAAAAATAATAAAGAAAAAGCCGAAACATTCGCAGATCACCTGGAAGAAATTTTTCGGCCCAATGAAATAGAGTCAGACCTCTACATTGAAAATGATTTCAGAAGAGAAGAAAATGACATTGAACTAATTACTCATATAGAAATGGTTGAAGAAATTAAAGCTCTGAAGTCAAAAAAAGCACCAGGTTTCGATCTAATTACTGCAGACATTCTAAAACAACTCCCGAAAAAAGGGATAACAATGTTAACATATATAATGAATGCTATGTTAAGGTTAAATTATGTACCTAACGTTGCAGAAATAATTATGAAGGAAGGTGGCAGAAATAATTATGATACTTAAGCCAGGAAAGCCTCCAAACGAAACAAAGTCTTATAGACCTATCTCTCTGTTACCAATTATGTCAAAACTCTTTGAAAAAGGTTGAAACCTATAATAGAAAATAGAAAACTAATTCCAAACTATCAATTTGGTTTTAGAGAAAAACACTCTACTGTTGACCAAGTACATTGAATTACTGATAAAATTGAGAAAGCTCTAGAAGAAAAACAAATATGCTCTACAATATTTCTAGACGTAGCACAAGCATTTGACAAAGTTTACCACGAAGGCTTAATTTATAAGTTGCGGCAACTATTACCTAAAAAATATGTAGATATACTCTCATCATACTTAACTGATAGACTGTTTAGAATTAAACAGGATGAAGAGTACTCTACACTGAGAGAAATTAAAGCGGGTGTGCCTCAAGGAAGTATCTTGGGTCCAATATTATACTTGCTGTATACTAGTGACTTGCCCCAATTTCAAGAAATAACTGTAGCGACTTTTGCTGACGATACTGCAATAATGGCAGTAGGATCAAATGTCGGCGAGGCTACAAATAAACTACAAAAAGCAAGTGATAAATTATATCTTTGGACCAAAAGATGGAAAATTAAACTAAATGAACTGAAATCAGTGCAAGTAAATTTTACAAATAAACCTATTCAAAATCCCCCAGCCGTACAATTAAATGGGGTAGATATTCCTCATGAAAACAAGGCAAAATAACTAGGAATGACATTAGATGTCAAGCTAAAATGGGAAGAACATGTCAAAAAGAAAAGAATAGAATTAGAACAAAAATATACAGAAATTTATTGGCTCCTAGGTCGAAAATCTAAATTGCCAATAGAGTACAAAATTCTGTTATATAACCAAATAATTAAGCCTATCTTGTTGTACGGCGTACAACTTTGGGGGTGTGCCAAACGAACACATATTCAGAGAATTCAAACATTTCAAAGCAAAGTGCTACGTAACATGGTGAGTGCTCCCTGGTACGTTCGAAATTCCGACTTACATAGGGATCTAGGAAATCCTATTGTTAGCGATGAAATAAAAAAATATGCCATAAAACATAAGACCCACTTAGAAGGTCACATAAACATAGAAGCGTCAAAACTTCTACTATTTTCAAAAGTCAATAGAAGGCTTAAAAGAACTAGGCCCCTCCAACTAGCGATAAATTCATATCACCTTAACGGAGGTCTATAATTCCAGTAGATCATAAAAAGTTAGCGCAAAATTAACGGTTAGTCTCTAAGACTAGTTTTAATATTTTAAAACAGGGCGGGTGTTTTTAGTGTGTTAAAGTCACACATAACTGTGGTTGCGCTCAGTATCTTTCGACAATTTCCACCATCCTTACCCCAAGACAAAAAAAAAAAAAAAAAAAAAAATATTTATATTGTTACAAATTAATATTTCTTCCGAATAACTTTGAGTTTAATTATATTAAACATTAAAAAATAAGTACATTTAGAGAATAAATTAAAAAATTATTTAAAATTGAAATAAATAATCAAGGGTACTAAATCGTTCAACAGTAATTGACAACTACAGCTAAGAATCCTGAAAATAAGTTGCATGGGTGTAAAATTTTATTGAATTGGATAAAAAGTTTTAAACATGTAATTTTGTATTTGCATTTTACGAATCCAAGTATTTTAAGTTTATTTGTTGTTTAATATTTTTAAATAGATAAACGAGTAAGAATTTTTAATATTTTTGAATGATCAAATAATTAAAAACTGTTTTTAGTATTATAAAGTTAATTTCGTTAGCTATGTCTTACGATAAAACTAATAAGAGCTTTTACGGTTTTAAAATGACTTATGAACTTGCCATTAAATATGAACCAAATAGGTGTAGGGTATTTCTAAGCCGGTTGCACCGACTGACTATGTCTTTACTTGTTTAAATCAACTTCGGATATTAAAATTTTCGTGATCATTTAATGTTCTACTTGCCAATGCAATTGGATGTCCATTTTGTGATAAAACGGCCCAAGTCACTTGCTTCAGCAGTTAAGGGAAATTTTTGATTAAAATTTAGATATCTTAATATTGGATCACTAGTAATGATTTCTTTAAGTTTCTCGAATGCTTGAATATATTTAGGGTTGTTAATACCAATTTTATTATCTTTTTTAAGCAATAAGTTAATGGTTGAGAAATTTTGTTGTAGTCTTTAAAAAACTTACGATAATACCCAGTAATACCTAAAAAGCTTTTAATGGATTTTCTACAATTTGGTAGTTTTAGTTTTTTTATCAATTGATTTTTTTTTTTGGTTTGGTTTAATTCCCTTATTTGTAAGTAAATGTCCTAAATATTCTGATTCTTTAGAAAAAAATAAACATTTGTCTAATTATTTTTTTAAATTAAATTTTCTTAACCTTTCAAATATTTTTCTAATTGCGTTTTCATATTCTTGTAGTGACGTACTGAAAATTAGTATATCCTCTAGTTATACGACACAGATATGATTTATAAAGTCACGTAAAACATGATTTATCATTCGTTGGAATGATGCAGGAGCATTCTTCAACCCGAATGGCATCCTGACAAACTCATAGTAACTTTGTGGAGTCCAAAAGGCTGTTTTCGGGTGATCTTTTTCGTCTACAAGGATTGGATGAAATCCTTTAGCGAAATCAATAGTAGAGAAGTACCAATAGTAGAGAAGCTTTACCTAGTTTATCAAAGAGGGATTCAATAGTCGGAATAGGAAATTAATCTTCATTTTATAATCTAACACTATACTCCAATTTTGCTTTCCTGATTGATCTAAAGTCTTGGGAACTATCCAGATAGGTGAATTATAAGGAGAATTACTATGTTTTACTATCCCCTGAGATAGCATTTCGGAAATTTTTTTTTCCACCTCAAGTTCATGAATCTTAGAAAATCTGTAAATTTTCAAATAGATAGGATGGCTATTTTATAGATTATACAATTAATGTTGGTTAAAGTCTGACCTTCTTAATAAAACAGATCTTTAATTTCTGTTAAAATTTTTTTTAATTATTTATTTTCTTCGTTATTAAGATGAAATGTTTTTATAAAATCAAAGATATTTGTTTTTAGATCTAATGAATACAATTCATTAATGTCATTATAAGTGCAAACATCAAAGTCTATTTTTGCTCCTACGGCTTTCAATACGTTTTGTCCTATAATCGCGTCAAATTGTTTATTGCTTAAGTGATTAAATTCTATTGGAACGTCGTTATATAATTATGTATAATTTATGTATGAAATATTTTCTTAGCACCGAATAATGTGAGAATTTTTAAAGGTTTCATTGATAACTGATGTTGTAGCACCTGTATCAATTAAACAAATTACTTTTGTATTATTAATTCTAAATTGGACTATCGGTAAATAGTGATTGGAATTATTATTATTATAATTATTATTTAAAAAATGTTTAGAGCGATTGTTATTTAAATTATTATTATAATTATTATTGAAGTTAAAGTTCTAAAGGTAGTATTAGAACGATTATTATTGTTTTTATTTCTATCATTAAGCGAAAAATTTTGATTCTTATTAAAATTATAATTATTATTGTTGGTGGAAATATCAGTTTGCAAAAGCTCATATTAAGCTTCTTCTAAATTTTCAATATTTATAAGCCTTAAAAACATACTATCGGATCTAGAGAGTTTATTGAGAAATTTCTCTAAAATGCTTTTTTCATTATTGGATGGTTTAAAATCAATAGGGGAATTTGGATCAAATTGATCTCTTTTATTGATTTTTAATGTTGCTCCATGTCGCGTTTTCCAATCTTCGTATACTGATTGCAGCTGTCCTGGACTGGTCTTAAACCATGATATTATCAGCTTCTTTAAAAAATGATGTTAACTCAAACGTTCCATCTCCTCTAAATACTGGAATAGATCTAGCTTCGGATTTTAAATCATGTTGAAATTGAATTGATTGTTAATGCCATTTCTGATGTTTCGTTAGTTAACTTGATATTATTTAAAATACTATTATATTCGCTAATAGTTTCGAGTTTAAGTTTGTGTTTATTTTAGTAGTAGTGATTCGTTATATAGTAGTAATTCGATATGGTTTAATCCACTTAATATTTTTCTTTTCTTTTGTTTTGTGTTCTTTTATTGCTACAAATTTCTTTTAATAAAAAAAACCTGACTCCACTTTTGTCAGTTTAGTTTTTTTTTTTCATAATGTTATTCAATACAATTTTAAAAGTTAATTGAAGTTATCTTGATTCAACTTGAATATTGATATTGACAAAAAAAAATTCTTTTTAATAAAAGTTTTACTAAAGTCACTGTTAAACGTAATATAATTTTATTTGTAATAGAAGTTTTACTAAAGTCACTAGTAATATAATATTATAAATAACTTTCACTTTTGTTTATATTTTATTTACCGTTATCGGACGTCAGTTAGCGATCCTATCGACTGCGCCAGTTTTATTTTTTTACAAAATTAAAATAATATTCTTTATAAATTAAACGCGAAACAATTTTGTTTTTTTTATTTTAATTTTCTTTATTAAGAATTAAATGTTAAACCTTACGAATCGAGAGCTTTTTTAAAGTACAATAAACTGAAATTAGGTCATTAAATGAAAAAGGATCATATTACAAACAAAGCAAGACCAAATTTTTTATTTAAAATTAAACTCTTACAAAATTTCTTTTCAAGCACAATAAACTAAAATTATGTCATTGAATTAAAAATAAAAGATCTAATTACAAAAAACCAATTTTTTTTTGATTCAAAATTAAATTCTTACATAATTTCCTTTTCAAGTGCAATAACAGAAATAGAAAGCACTTGAAAATCGAGAACTAACTTTTAGATTTTACAAAATTTATAGTTAGCATTCAATTTTAAATATTATTAATATTTTACAAAGAAAAACAAGAAAAATAAAATTATTATATTTTCAAGTGCTTTCTATTTCGGTGAAACTTCCGGAAAGGGGTTGTGAGCTATCAAGATGACGTCATCACATAACGGTACTAAATATCTCAAATTTTTTGAATATATATACCATTAGTGGCGATGGCGCCATCTAGTGGTCGAAAAATGCATTACAAAATGTTCCTAAGATTTTGTAGCATTTTTATTAAAATGTTATATTTTTCCTGTTAGTCCATAAACTGGAACCAACATCTTACAATATTGTAGGACATGATATTGTCTTTCATAAACATCTTGTTTCATCTGGATCGGTGCTACCATTTTTGAGATATTGCAATTTAAAGTGAAAATTTTTTTAAAAAAAAAAAAAAAAATCAAACTTTCAAAAAAACTACTATAACTGTGAAATTTTCAAAAACACCCTGTATTATTATTATACCATTAGAAAGGTCTCTTAAAACTCTTTCCAACGGTATATAATTAGTATGGCATATGTTGACAAATAGCCCCACCAGAGAACATAAATGCAAAAATGACGCAACAATTTTATTAAAAAATACATTTTCATACTTTATTTGTCATAAATTTATTTTGCCTTTTTGTTTTCCATTTGAAATATTTATTTTAAAATTTAAGAATGTACTTTATAGTTTGATACAATATTGAGTTGGGTTTTGTTTAGAAGATTTTTGAGGTATTTATATGTATGTAAAGTATAATTAGAAAGGACCTTAGAGTTGGTTATAAAGTCAGAATTATACGCTTTTTCCAGAATATTTATATACTAAGATTTTGAAGATTGACAGGGTTTTGAGTTGGATATAAAATTACGCTTATACTGTTCCAACAACCTGTATAACGTTTTATTTAGCCCTTTCGTTGGGCCCTTTCGTTGGTTGGGCGAACAGGTTGTTCGCATTTGAATGCGAAATAAAGCCATATCATTTTCTAAAATTTTACGAAATAAAGCCATATAGTAAAATTGATACAAATTCTAACACTAAAATGAAAAGAATGGTATAAGAATTCGGATACCTAATTCATTAAAAAAATTAATAAGTTTCTAATTTTTTTAATACACTGTAATAAAACATGTTAAATAATATTATATTTTCATTAATGGGGCTGCCGCCCCCGAACCCCCGCTAACTCAATTGTTAAAGCTAGATTTTGAATCCAACACTAAAATGAAAAGAATGGTATAAGAATTCGGATACCTAATTCATTCAAAAAATTAATAAGTTTCTAATTTTTTTAATACACTGTAATAAAACATGTTAAATAATATTATATTTTCATTACGGGGGCTGCCGCCCCCGAACCCCCGCTAACTCAATTATTGAAGCTAGATTTTGAATCCAACACTAAAATGAAAAGAATGGTATAAGAATTCGGATACCTAATTCATTAAAAAAATTAATAAGTGTCTAATTTTTTTAATACACTGTAATAAAACATGTTAAATAGTATTATATTTTCATTACGAACCCCCGCTAACTCAATTATTGAAACTAGATTTTGAATCCAACACTATAATGAAAAGAATGGTATGAGAATACGGCATAGCTATTTCATACAAAAAATAATCAACCCTAATTAATAAATATTCTGGAAAAGGGGGCAATCCTGCTTTTGAATCCAACTCCAAAATCCCTCCTAATTGAGAATCCCACATATACACATATATATAAATATTCTGGAAAAAGCGTAAAACCCTGCTTTTGAAACCAACTCTAAAACTCCTTCCTAACTATTTAAATAAAAAAGTTTGGAAAATTAAATTGCTTCTATTTTCACAAATAAAATTACTTCTGATTTTGTAGCCTAAGGGCCTTTCTAATTATATTTTTACATACATATTTAAATAAAAAAAATTTTAAAACTTTGAGGTTGTCACCTCCAAAATCCCTCAAAACAAATTGTCAGAACCAAACTCAATATTGTATCCAAACCTAAAATGCATTCTTACATTTTTAAATTTGCCAAAAAGGCAAAATAAATTTATGACAAATAAAGTATGAAAATGTATTTTTTAATAAAATTGTTGCGTCATTTTTGCATTTATGTTCTCTGGTGGGGCTATTTGTCAACATATGCCATACTTATTATATACCGTTGGAAAGAGTTTTAAGAGACCTTTCTAATGGTATAATAATAATACAGGGTGTTTTTGAAAATTTCACAGTTATAGTAGTTTTTTTGAAAGTTTGATTTTTTCTTTTTTTTTTTTAAAAATTTTCACTTTAAATTGCAATATCTCAAAAATGGTAGCACCGATCCAGATGAAACAAGATGTTTATGAAAGACAATATCATGCCCTACAATATTGTAAGATGTTGGTTCCAGTTTATGGACTAACAGG